>CAIGQZ010032312.1:2480009-2490657 GCA_903798205.1 Danio tinwini | reverse complement strand
TATATATATATATAAAAATCACGACATATTTTTGTTTATTTAATTTTTAATTTTTTTTTAATATTGCGAAATGAATACAGTTTCAGAAGATAGTATGAATAGCTCTATTTGATGGATTTCTGGGAAGTCAGTGTTCAGGTGCAAAACTTAAATAATCACAATGCAAAAAAAGCTTTTCTAACTTTTGTTTTAACTTGTTTTTAGTTTAAATGTAAAAAAATTAAATCCTAAACCAAGTAAAAATATTGTTAAATTTTCACCATCAGAAGAAATAAGTGAAAATTAAGAGTTTTTTTGCTTGTTTTAAGGAAATGATCTGTCAATGGAGTAAGTGAAATAGTCCTGTTTTTGCTTTGAAATGTAAATATTTGGACTAGAATTCTAAGTAAGAAATTGCATAAATATAAATTACATATAAATACACTGATTAAATACAATTCTGTGGCTCCTGGTCAACTTAAATTTAGACTGGACATTGCATTTGTTGCAATGTGACAATGTGCGGATGCGCACATTGCGATATCGATACTGAAACGATATACTGTGCAGCCCTAGTTTAAATTGAAATTAACATATGTTCCTTCAAATATATAGATAGATAGATATGTTATGGCATCAGATATGTCATGTTATGGCAATAGATATGTTCTTGCATCTGTTGTTTTCTGGTGTCTGCCAGCAGGGCCACTGAACCGTATTATTTAGCCAAAGGCTGACTGTTTGAACAGAACAAGCTTCTGTGTTCAGGTTTTATGCTGATATTCAAATTCTGGCTATGCAAGAGTACTCTCCCCGTTTCTTTCCAATTATACATAAGCCTGCAAGTGCACAGTGAAAAAGTTGATTGAGTGCTTCAATTCTTCACTCTCTGCCTCCTTCCACGCCTCACAGCTGTGCAGTTACGCCGTGACTTTTCACGCTCGTTCTGCCTTTTTGTTTGTTTGAGATTGTGTGTGTGTGTGTGGGTGCGTCGTCTCTGGGTGACCCTGGTAATGGGTTTCTAATTACTTTGGGTTGTTGCTAAATTGCAGCTGCTCATTTGTATTGGTCCGTTTTTGCAGGGAAGAGATTGGACAAGGGCATTAGGGGGCTTGGAAAGACGGCGTGATGAAGGTGCAGGAAAGAGCGAGACAAAGACTCAGAGAGAGAGGGGAAACGAGATGAATGAGGCGGATGAACCTTTCACACCTAACAGGGGAATAGGCTGAGACATCAGTGCATTGTTGTAGTTTGTTTTCTGCAAGCGTATTGATTTATTTTTAATGGACACTAATGGTAATGGTATAGATCATTATGCAACGTGACAGATGCCAAAAGTTTTAAGGGGAAAGTTAGCCGGAGAGAAGGCTTGGTAATTAAAGGTCAAATATGATTGTGAGGTTAATGGTGTAGGAGGAAAGAAACTGATTGACATGAAGTTATTTAAAGGGATAGTTTGCCCCAAAATGAAACTTTGCTATTAATTTAGTAACCCTGAGGCCATCTAACATGCTGGTGACGTGGTGGAATTATAAAGGATATTTTTAGCTGAAACTGTGGTTTGGTGCTTCATTTTTCCAAATTTTTTTTTTTGAAAAAACTCATGTAGGCTACAGGCAAAACTTACATTATATCCATGATCCTAAAGATACACTGTCTTATGAAGCGAAACATTTAGTATTTGCAGGAACTGAACATTTATTTAATTAAATTTTTGCAAAAGTCCTGAAATTGATCAGGATTTTTTACAGATTTTAATTATTGACATGCACTGTATAAAGCAATTACATTGCAATTGCTTTGAATTATGCATTATTATTTTACGTTTGACAGTCTCAACTGAAACACGAATAGAGGGTGACACTTAGTGTAGCCCCTCCCCTTAAAAAAAAAAACAACAACAGCCAACAGCGTTTTGTTTTAATCACCACTCTGCCAGTGAGTGGTTGAGCTCAAGTGCATAAAATGAGAAGTGTCTTGAAGGGGGCGGGGCATGTTAGATATTAGAGAGCATCTGATAGAAACTGTGGTACAGTATGTGGTGACGTGAATAATACCGTTGATCCATTTAGGCGGAAGTGACAAACTACAATGTTTTAATGTTTTAATGAAAATGCTTTACTTGTTTTTATTGGTTATATCTTCTAAACGGCAATTTTGTCATTGTTTTGGAGCACACTAGCTAATGGATATCTTAAACTAACAATACTGATATTAACATGTAAAAACTGTATTTTTTAATAAGTCAACTCCGTTCCAAACTATAACAGGTTTACTCACTTTTTTGAAAACATTTTATTACACAGTAAGAATCATCTGTTACGCATTAGCAAATAATAACGTTCATTATTTGTTTAGCATTAACTCTAATGCCTGAATAACCTACTTAAATGTTAATTTGAATAGTTTATTAATCATATACTTGCACATTCTGGATGATCTTTAAAATCCACCAACTATTTATAAATAACTGGTTTGTAAATAACGCAATACTTCATTTATTAATGTAATTAATCACTAACAAAGTGTAAAAATATACCATTAAGCACATTCTACATTCTACCGAAGTCAACTTTTTTATTTTTTATTTTATTTTTTATTATTATTATTATTATTTTTTTTTAAACTAAAGTCAAGGGTTTAATCGTTTTACTTAAGCTAAGTAACTAATCTCTCTTTTTACAGTCTAGGGCATACCTGCCAACACTCCTGTTTTTTCGGGAGTCTCCCATATTTCAGACCCATCTACTGTATTGTTTTGTCTCCCGGAAATCTCCAGGAATTCCAGCCCCCCTCCTCAGCTTTTAGGCATGCTACAGTCTAACCTGAAACCTAGTACATGTGCGCGTGCTCTTCAGTCTGCGTGCACCCCTCCCTGTTCTACAGTTAGCGCGCACCTCTCCACCCGCCTCTCCCTCCTCTCTTCAGTTTGCGCGCACCCATCCCCGCTATACAGGTCACGCACACCTCTGTTTAATTAGCATCTTTGGATGGAAACATAGCTACGGTAATGTAACCTAAAATGGAAAGGTTTTTTTTTTTTTTGCGGTTTAAAAAAGTTTCTAGTTTACACAATGTTTTCAAAGCAATCTGCTGCTTTACACATCTGCAGGTTCACACATCTGCATGCCAGGTTTTGTCACTGTCATCTTATCAACAAACAGTACCTGTAAGGAAGTGGCAACTGCTGTGTATGTAGAATTTACTGTGTGTGTGAGTGTGTAAGATGAGTCTCTGTTTTTAGTTGTAATGTGAAGTAAATCCACCCTTTCTGATGCATCAGTAGCAAATAATTGAGCAACAACTAATTGAGTAAACTATGCCTTTAAGATAAAAAAAAAGTTCCTTACATCTCCGATAACCTTAGGGTGAGCAAATTAACAGCAAATTGTCACCTTTTGCCTGAACTCTGTTTAAGCTGACCACACACACTCTGATTCCGTTTTTTTTCTCTCCTGAGGGGATTTTATTCCTTTATGACTTTGCTCTTCTGACCTTTAACTGGTATAGTGTTGCATCTGATAATGCAGCGCTGTTTACTGTCAACATGATTTTGGTTTGTGTGAATTTGTTGTAGTATCGATGTCCAAAGCTTCTGTCCTCTCTCATTTGGCTCTGAATGGAGCAGATAAAAAACAACGGTTCCTAGGGGGCCCTTGAGATCCCTCTGTGTGATGACAGAGATTCGGTCCGTGCCAGCGTCCCTCTCCAGGTGTGTTTGTGTGCGTTTTCTTAGCAGCTGGTAACCATAGGCTGATAGGCTCGAGTGCTTTGTCAACAGCGCTGTGTAATGATGCTGTTTAAACAGGCTGCTTGGACTCGACACCTGTACACACTTATGACCACAGATAAGATATGGGACAGTGTGCTTCTGTTAAGCCCCACACAGGTTTCCAATTAAACTTCTTGAATATTTCTCGGCCTGCAGCGGAATAACATTAAACACTAGAATCAGACTCAATCCTTTGTGGGGGAAAAAGGAAAGATGTTTCTTCATTTTAAGCGGCCCTTTGATTATATACTTACGGTACATTATTTCAGAATTATACAGTATGTATGTTTAAAATCGTTATATTATATACCACAGATGGCACATAAAACAGAGTAAATGTCCAGTTAAATTTCAAATAGTCATTTTATTAATATATATTTTAATTTGTATAATTGTAAAATTTTTGTTACATTGTATTATATATCAGTGGTTCTCAAACTTTTTCAGCAAGTACCACCTCAGAAGTACCACCATAATGACTGACATTGAAATACAGTAGCATAGTAGGCCTAATTAAGCAGCTACAGCTCTGCAAAGTTCAAAAACATGGCAGACTAATTCCTATTACTAAGAATATTATTGTCAGAAAAATAAATAAAACATCAACGTTTAATTTAAAACTTGTTTTTAAAAGCTAATAAAAAATGAAAAACTAAATAAAAACAAAACTGCTGTACTTAAATGTAAAGCATTAACATATAGTAGTAGCATATTCATCAACCTGGAAATGTTCCTTGGACATCATAAGAATAGGCTATATGTCATCATATTCATCTATAAACTCTTTTTAATACATTTTGAAATATATGTGGCATGTACATAGCTATGACATTTGTATATCTTTGAAATCTAAACATTAACTTGTATTTTAAATATATGATATGGATTTACTAATTTACATTAGACATTAGACCTGCTTACTGTGCGTTAGAGTAGGCTTTGTGTGGCAGAAAAGCAAGTGATTAAACCATACCTGTCAACATTGGGATATAACAATACGGGATAGCGTATGCCCCCCAAAAACAGTTACCAATATGGGGAGGAAATCAGTTTCAATTGAGAATACATAACAAACACTAGAAAATTAAAACAGGTTTAGCCTATTAAAGTCAATAGCCTATAAAGAAATTAAATCAAGTCATAATAGCTCGTTCACTTTTTATTCACTGTATTTAAATATTGATTTAAAGTTACTATAGTTATTTAGTAAAGAGCCATGAATCTCTCATTTTGACTCACTGTTTTGTTTGGAAACAGAGCTGTCACTTTAAGAATGCACAGATTTAGAATAAAAGCACTTGATTACTTTCATAACTGCTTGTGCTCATTTAAGACAAAATTATTTGTTTAAAAACCCACTCATATCCAAAAGTGTTCACTTTCGCTCGTCTTGAAATCAAGAAGCTGATCTGGGAACAGTGTCTTTATTACTACGCAGCGCTTCTGTCTGTCAGCACCGATATATGAATGGGCTTATTCAGGTTGCATAGGAAGGTTGATGGTCGACACGCAGCTTTAATGAAAAGGAAGTGAATGCAGCTGTTTTTATATTAATTTCAATGTGGTTTCAAGCTATAATTCTCTTGAACAGCTCTTGCAATTATATGACTTTTGAGATTGGCTCTTTGATGCTACCTTCTCTTTTCATAGAAATATATAAAAAATACGGGAGAATCCCAGCAAAAAATGGGAGGGTTGACGGATGTAGATTAAAAGCATCAAAACACTGCTTGACCAGTTAATGCGTGATTTATTTACTCATAAGTGCGGCAA
Organism: Danio tinwini; assembly: GCA_903798205.1. Lineage (NCBI taxonomy): Eukaryota > Metazoa > Chordata > Actinopteri > Cypriniformes > Danionidae > Danio > Danio tinwini. Next base: position 2,485,133 of record CAIGQZ010032312.1, on the reverse strand, counting down.
TAGCCTACCGTGATTGGGTGCGTCTGAGATCACATCTTAAGTGAACCGTGGAGTTTGCGTTAACCGCTATATTTTAGCTCCAAACTTCAAGCATGGCAAAGTCCCGCGACACATCCAAATTAATTAGCCTAAATTGGAGGTAACAAACAAAACCGAAAGTCACGCTGCTTTACAAAACAAATAACTTTATATATTGAAAACACGCATTATTTTACGCAACAAACACACATTTGTAATAATTATTTTACCAATGATGGGGAAATTCCTGAGTAAGCAGTAACTGAAATGCCAACATAAAAGCACTGGTCTGCAAAAGCCACTTTAGCGCGTGCATATCTGCTCCTTAAGCGCCACAGGCTTCCTCTGGCTCTGTGCCAAGCAGATTTTTGACATCTGATGATGTGATGCATTAAACATTCTAAGCACACCAGTGGTCGTACGCTCCAGGAAACAGCCGGTGCTGATCACATCGGCGTTAACGTATGCATCAAAGGGTTAAAAGTGTGTTCATTTTATTTTATTATTCCTCCGCGTACCACTAGACAGAAGCCTGCGTAGCACAGTTTGAGAACCACTGTTAAATATAATTATATATGTGTTAAGGGTTAGTGTGTAGAAAGCTTAAAATATCGCTGCATTCAGTCTGTATATTATAGGAAGATATTTCTGCTAATGGTGATTTTTATTAATTTATTGAATTATCAAAATTTTACTTATTTAATTGTATTAAATTTGTTTTAACTATCTATTCGTGAAACTTTCATTTTTTTCTATCCCATTTAAACTTATTTTTTTGTACAAGTCAAATTTGTGTATATAGTAAATGTACAACTATGCTGTATTTTAAAGTTCCGATGTTAATAATTTACACATTTCTATTTTGTTCCTTAGCTAATTAATAAATGCTTTAAATTAGGACTGCACGATATTGTAAAAATCTGACATTGCAATATTTTGTTTCTCTGTAATTTGCGATAGGAATACAATTTCACCAGATAGCTTGAACAGCTCTTTGTAAAGTATTTGGAAAGAAATTCTTATTTTAAATTGATTGGGTGAATTTTGTAACGGAAAAATAATCAATAAAATACAAAGATACAAAAATAATACAATAGAACAAATGTAAAATAACACTGTATAATATACACTTCCTGACAAAATTCTTGTCACCTATCCAAGTTTTAGAAACAACGAATAATAATTTGACTTCTAGTTGATCATTTGGTATCAGAAGTGTCTTATATGAAAGGCAAAGGCCTCCAGATTACACTTATTTTACCAAAATAAATTTAATTAGGACAGTAAGGTCTGACTTTGTTTAGACAAAAGTCTTGTCACTTAACAGAAATAATGTACAGTATAGAATATAAAGTCATGATGCAGTGGAAAAAGAATGAATATTGTGAATGACTCCCATGAACTTGGAGGACTGCGTCCAAATATCTCTGCAATGCCTCAAATAACTTAATAAAGTCATCTGGAACGGCAAAGAAAGCATTCTTGCAGGACTCACAGAGTTAATCAAGTTTCTTTAGATTTATTGTCAATGCCTCCATCTTATCCCAGACATGCTCAATGTTCATGTCTGGTGACTGGCCTGGCCAATCCTGATGCACCTTGACCTTCTTGGCTTTCACGAACTTCATTGAGGCTGAAGTATGAGAAGGAGCGCTATCCTGCTAAAGAATTTGCCCTCTCTGTGGTTTGTAATGTAATGGGCAGCACAAATGTCTTGATTTCACAGTTGATGTCATCCACTGTGCAGATCTCTCGCACGACCCCATACTGAATGTAACCCCAAACCATGATTTTTTTTTTTCCTTCACCAAGCTTGACTGATTTCTATGAGAATCTTTGGTCTATGTGGGTTCCAGTAGGTCTTCTGCAATATTTGTGATAATTGGGATGCAGTTCAACAGATGATTCATCGGAAAAAACTACCTTGTACCACTTTTCCAAATGATCAAGTTATATTATAAGTCAAGTTATTATTTGTTGCTCTTTCAACTTGGATTGACCACAAGACTTTTGTCAGGTAGTGTAGTAAAGTTATTCTTCAAGATGTACTTAGTTTAAAACATCCAGGCACAAAAATATCTTGAAATGCCTTTAAACGCATTGCTAAGTATAACCATAACGGAGTCAAACTTTAGCATTTGCATGACACAAATCTCATGTATTCATGTGTAACTTTTGTGCTGATCAATTATAAACCCAACTTAACATTGCAGATCCTGTTATGTGAATATTGCAGACACACATATTGCAATATCCATGCTGAAACGATATATTGTGCAGCCCTACTTAAAACCCACAGCCTATTTTTACCCCTGACTATTTGTACAGTCAAAAATATCAACAATGTTTTTAATACACACCAAGGTTATAATAGTTTGGATTTTTCATTGGTTTATTTTTTTTTATTTTGTTTTGGCTTTTTGTTTTCAAATTCAGTAAGTTTTAATTAAATTTTAGTGGCAGATTTACTAGTTTATATTAGTTTTTATATTTTGAGATTGCTTTGTTTTAGTATAGTTTTTATTAGTTTCAGTTTTAGTTTTTTTGTGTAAATTTAGGATTTATCTGAGGTGCAAGATTCAAAATAATCATAATAAATTGTATAAGTCAACAAAAGAGTCTACCTTTTTTTATTTTATTTTTTTGAGAGCGCTACCATCTACCCATCCTCAAATTTAAATACAACAGCCCACAAGATAGCAGCCTTAAGTAAAATATGTGTGCAAGGCTCCTTCTGAGGTTAGACACACTATAATGATGGGAAAGTTTAAATCTTTTTTGTGAATCGGATCTTTCGTGACAATGTTTCCATGTTTGGACTCAACATATCAAAATATGTAGTAAGCAATCATCATTTCAGTCAAATAAAACATCACCATGATCTGAAAAGTTTCTTACAATTACGTTTTGCAACCCAACTGAAGCATGATTCACTTATTTAATTTGCATTACGACTTTCTGTTGAGAAGTAAACTTGCGTTTCGCCAGATCCTCTTATTTAAGGCTGCGGTTTACCCGCGCTGCAGTTGTTCACGTTTGGTTCATTCCCAGCAGGCGGTCATGTACTGTTTGTGTTGGGTTCACTGTATCACGCATGCACAATATTATTGGTTTACAGCTTCTCAAATCTAACTGAATAACTTTGTATATATTGTTTTATGATTCCCAGTGATGGGTTGTGGCTGAAAAAGGTTTCTGCTGCGTAAAACATATAGTGGATAAGTTGGCGGTTCATTCCGCTGCGTCGACCACGGATTAATAAAGGGACTAAGCGGAAAAGAAAATTAATAAATGAATATTGGTTCATTTATAGTCTGAGGGGGTATTAGGCATGTTTAAAAGTAAGGTCTTTGTGTATAAGTGCTTAACATTACTGCAAATCGTTTCAAATGATTCAGTTTGATTCAGTGAATTAGTTCAACTGGTTCACTAAGAAGATTCGAATAAAAAAAAGAACAATTCGATCACTAATACAGAAATAAAACCCATTATTTGGTACAAATGTGTTAAATTTATACTTTTAAGTGTCTGCTCGGGTTGTATTTAATCATAAATATTTACATTTAGATGTCGCCTACCCTGATGAATATTGGAAGTAATGCGTCAATATAACTGCCATTTTAGTACAGGGTTGTGCTCCTTTGAAATTAATGTAGGACTAAGGTGCAGTGAAGAACTGGCCATCCAGAGCCATAGATTTGTAAACATCTATACAACAATCGGGAGTTTTTTTTGCTGGTGGTCAGTATGCAAATATATTTTTTTAAATTACGAAAATTATAATTTTACATGACTTTTCTACATCGATGGATACGTGACAGCAAGGGCATTGCCGACAAAGAGCATGTGTTTGTGTGCATGGAAATGTATTATACATGAAACGCACTCCTTCTCCTCCTTTCACTTCTAGTTCTGACGGAGGGAGCGATTCGTTTGTGAATGAATCTGTTATGAACAACTCGTTTAAACCATCAATATCCCTGCATCTTAATGTGCATAATATCCAGCTCTCTGGTCTAAATGGTATATAACATTTGCAATATTCAATCATTTAGGGTGGACCGTATGCTCATTGAGGCACAGGCACTGTTATGTTATCTGCACCCTTATAAGTTACTTAAACTAGCCATTACTTTGGTTTCTGGCACTGCAGCGTCTTGTCATATTTCATTTACAGCTTTTGCTGATTTTGTTCAACAAAACTAGCATAAGCCTGGAATTTAGTGGAAGTTGGTGCTACTTTGCCTTATGGTCAATGCAGTAAGTGACTGTATTATCATCAATAATCACATTACTTGAGCACAAAAGTTCGTAACATACAAAAACTTAAACGAAATCTTACCTATGAAGTGTTCTGCCTTTGTGCTTTGTTTTCTTTGTTTGCTCGTTACAATACCCATAAGCAGTGCAAAAGTCCAGCATCTTCCGATTTGCTTTAGTCTTGACAAGTGCAGTTGAATGACTTTTGTCCTGGGAGCTCTGTACAAATGTGGGGGTGGTATTGACACATGCTCAGGGCCCATATGTGATATCTAGTGTAATATATCTATGGTATTGAATGCTGTCACCGTGCTGCTGTCATGTTCAACCATTGTTTTTTGTCGCCGGAGCAACATTGAGTACTAACTGGAGGTGGGCTGGTTTGATCTAGCTAATGTCATCAGGATTACAGATTGAGGTGCCGTACGGGTCAAACACCTGGCAGCACGAAGTAAATAGATTTACTTCTAAAAGGCTTACAGTGTGTATTAAATACATTTACAAAGACTAAAACGAGGGACGTTTTTGCTGTAATCTTTGTTAGTTTTAGTTAGTTTTGTATTCAGACAATACATTTTCAGTTCTAGTTTTTTTAACTCTCAATTGAATTTTTATTTCAGTTAATGAAAATGTTTTATGTTCATTTGTGTTTAACTATAATAACATTGATACACACATTATGCATGTAAAAATAAAGGATATGTTGATTTTGCTTTGGCTTTAATAGAGTGAGTGCCACCATATGTTGATTTCTGTAAACTCTGCTATGATCATCTTTATCAGCACTGGCAGAGATGAAACACACACACACACACACACACACACACACACACACACACACACACA
>CAIGQZ010032312.1:2450463-2479127 GCA_903798205.1 Danio tinwini | reverse complement strand
CACACACACACACACACACACACACACACACACACACACACACACACTCGTTCTCTCTCTCTCACACTTTGTCACACATACAGTACACATACTTTCTCACCCACTTGCACACACACTTTTTCTCTCACATGTGCACACACTCTTACTTTAACACACACACATACTTACACTCGCTCTCACATGCATGCACATACATTTATACACACATGCATAGACACGACTCACACAAGTGCACGCATGCACACATTCAAACACACACACTCTCCCACATGGACGTACACACACAATCACCCACTTACTCATACATAGACACAACTCACACAAGTGCACGCATGCACACACATGCACGTGCACACATTCAAGCACACACACTCTCCCACACGGAGAGAGACACACACACACACACACACACACACACACACTCTCTATTTCTCTCTCACACACATACTCTCTCTCTTTCTTGCTCGCGCTCTCTCTCTCGCTCACACACACACACTCTCTCTCTTTCTTGCTCGCGCTCTCTCTCGCTCACACACACACACGCTCACAAATGTTTTCCAGATGATATATGTTTTAATCTCCTAGAACTTTCTATTTGATGGTAGATTAAACTGGGATGCAGCTGTAAAAATAATTCACTATTAAAAACAGTTAAAAAAAAAAAAAAAAAAAGACCACCATTTTTAAATGGTGAAATTTAAATGTTCGGAGTGTTTGAGTTTGGATTAAATGAACCACTGGGCATCCGTAGTTGTTTTCTTCTGCTTTTGGTGCACAAGACTATTTACATAACGCATGTATGGGATAATCAATGAATTGTAGTGTGTGAAAGGATATTTAATGCATGACACGAAGGCGAACAACACCACCTGATGTGAAGTGAATTAAACTATTATATTGCACACCTTCCAGCCAATCAGGATCAATTGTCAACAGACCATGGAATACAAATATTTATTGAACTTCAGCAAACCTGTTATTGCTTTATCTAAAGCTGCACCAGTTATTGGTAAATGACTGATCCAGTGACACGCCTTTACTCTACAGTAGCTTACACAGCATCTTTTCTCTTGAACCTATAGCTGAAAAATGATCCCCACACAACCTCTAATAAAATACAGTTTTACTGCCAGGAAAAAAGGGTTTTCACTCCGTCATGAGCCCTGGACAAAAAACAACAACATGATTATCTGCTTAATTTTAAAATCCACATTGGAAAATCTTTTCTACTGACTGACTGAGAGTCTTACTGTATTTAGCAATAAAATATGCTATATATGTTCAAATAAGGAGGTTGATCCAGCTGTTTCTTGTTCTGCTTGTGTAAATCGCATTAGGCTTATTGCAGAAAACTGATGTTGCACGCATCAATGCTTTTATGGCAAAAGAGAGTAACTGCTGCTTTGCCGCAACCACCATTCAACTCATCAGCTTTGAAAAGAGTTCCAATTGAAGATGCTGATGACACACTTTTAAGAAATGCTTCATTTATCAGCCACAACGTATTGTATTATCCCACATAATGGGTCGTTGTCTGAGATTTCAATGCGTGCCAAGGAAAAAAGTGTCATAGATAGATGAGTCATTGGTTTAAATGCCATTTATTAGTGAATTCTCTTCTCATTCAGATGCTTTGAAAACAGGTTAGTTATAAAACAAATGAAATGTTCTACTGGGTTTATGGGAGAGGATGAAACGTACTGTTTTCTTAATCAGGGTGTTGTGCGTTTGGGGGAGTTTGGTAGGCGATGCATGTTTACTCAATCAAAGCCTGTTCATATTATAGTGCAATAATCCTTTTAAGTTATTGTTTTGCTTTAGAATCAGTGTAGCTTTCTGCATTTGTTGGATTGCTGAAAGGAAATATTGCTAGGGGAACCATAGTGATGCATATAGTCAGGAAAGCTGCTGGAGAGATGGGGAAAGTGGAAGTGAACATTGTGCCCTTGAGACTGGGTCAGCGGCCCCTTATAGCTGTGATTTTTATTAGCACATTGGATCCTAGAATCTCTTATCACTGCTGCAGATTACATTTCCTGTCCAGCAACAGAAAGCCAAACAGATAAATAGATTATACAGCATACACTCATACATTTCTGAGATAAAATTGTGTGTTCTTTTTTACAAGGTAAATTTAACATGCTCTTTATTATTGACTTAAATTTAAAATGAAATCAATTATACTTGGTTATCAATTAGCAAATGAAAAGTTTTTTCCTGTTCAGGAACCTGTTTAAAACCCCTATTTTGCATTTAAAGGTCATATTTTGGTTTGAGGGGTCTCCAATGAACAGCCTGATATGCATGCAAGGTCAAAAAACACTCTCATTGTCTTATATGCATTTATTTTTACCTAATTATCCCAACAATTCCCATATGATTCGTTCACGATTCATTTGTTCCCAAACTCCTTTTTTGCGTGAGGCTAATCTGCTGTAATTGGTCCAATGATGCAGTCTGTTGTGATTGGTTGACTGGGTTCATTGCGAGACGGAGAGAAATGCCTCCATGGCTATAAAGTAGCACAGAGTATGTGAGAGCTCAATGCAGGAATGCATTAAAGCAGTGCAGTTAAACACCAGCATATTATTCTACTCTTAAACCTAACACCAAGTAACCCATTCAGTATTAATCCACACAGTGGCAAAAGTAGAACTTTTTTGAAAATTAGTCGCGTGTGTGAGGAACTGCTGATGGTGGCCATAGCAAAGACAAACAGCAGAGAATTGCAAGTTAAGAAACGCATTTAAATCTGTAAAGGAAGAAGCACACATTGCGTTTTCAATGTGGTTTTGGACACGATATGTAAATAGCCCATAAAGATTTAACCTGAGAGATACAGTACAAGCACTGATCTATAATAGATGCATGATTACAAGCCACGAGGAGCGATTACAAGTTACAACACACTATTAAACCCACATATTGCAAACTACACAAAATGAGGCAACCATTTCAATGACACTTGCATGTTATGATCTGGAGGATGAAGAAACTGGTCCAAATGAACTGTAACCGTTACTGACAAAGTCCCTGTCGAAGTCTGACAAAGTCCCATACATAAGTCTCTGCTGCTCCTTTATTAGCAAACAGTTGACGGGACCTGCGTTGCAGCGTAGGTTATTGTATCAAAAATCTGAAAAATGACAGAAACAAACACAGCACTATGTTGGCTATACTGTGGTATTATGAAAATTAACTTTAACTCTTTTTATTCTCCACAACCGAATCCTCACCTGTCAGTGATGATCATCTTCGTGTCATGATCAGTCCCGTGATCACCTGCGCTCCGCTAGTGTCTGAAGGAAAAGGCACGTTTACGTTTTATCGGAACCGGCACTTCATATTTAGTGATGTTCCGTATCGACGTCAACGTGTTCAAGCAAAAGATCCGAACCCAACACGATTCATTTATTCGACTCTGAGTTTACTATTTTGTTAAATCTATTCAAGACCCTGAAACAAGATTTTCAGCTTAAACTTGTCATGCATGTTTTCTATGCACTGCCACTCCCAAAACATATAATAGACCGGACGACTCTCTCAAATCAGACTTGTGTTAGACTTGTTAATCTTGTCGTGCATTTATACTTCTGCACACTGTTTGTGTTACTCTGCAATAACACTTCCGAAATGCTAGCTGGCGGCAGCTTCTGAGTCGAGTTTCTTCATGGGTATTTTTATATTTTTCTAAATGCTACAAGTAACTAAAACTCCTCACTCATTCAGAGGCGGGAACCGGTGGACGTGCAATAACTTTAATCAAAGTTAAACATAAACCAAAAGTTTCCATCTGGAGCTCTTTTACAGGACTCAACACTAAACTCTCGCTCTATTGGGCTCGTGGCTCCCAGCACCACCCACGCTCATCACCAATACCAAGTCGACCAATCACAGAGTCGTCACATGTCGTTGTGACGTGTAGTTGCATTTTTTGAGAGGTGCCAGCCACGGTGAGGGCTATGCAACCACGCGAAGGCTGCACCGATGCATGCGCTTGACGCAGAAGTATAAATCAGCCTTAAGACTACTTGAAGATGCTGTTTGACTGCAGAACAACCAACACGTCTCAAAGAATTCTGCTTGTATTGAGTCTCCTGGCCTGGTAAAGTTCTCATATTTCCAACAGCCCTCCTTATTAGCCTGAAATTAATTCTTTTAAAAAAATATATTTCCCAAGTGTTGTTTAATGAAGGAAAGATTTTAATTGCAATTTTAAACCATGGTTTTATTACAATAGTCATATGTTGTATAACTAATAGCAATAATACATTTCTAATAACTAATTTATTTTGTCTTTGCACTGAACACGTAATAATTTACTAGTTATTTTGTAAGATACTATTCAACTTAGGATACTATTGAAATTTAAAGACTTTACTAGGTTATAACTGAGCAAGTTGCTGTAGATTAAATAGGCAAGTCATTGGACAACAGTGGTTTGTTCTGTAAGTAATAAAAAATATATTGTTTTTAAAGGGGCTGTTAATATTGACCTTTTTAAAAATTATTTTATTTTATTTTTTTCATTTTTTTTAAACCGCTTTCATTTCAGCCAAACTAAAATCAATAAAACTTTGCCCAGAAGAAAACTAATATTATAGGAAATGCTGTGAAAAATTCATTGGTCTGTTAAACATCACTTGAGGAAATATTAGCTTAATAATAAAAATGTCACAGGAGGGCTAATAATTTGACTTCAACTGTATAGTAGGACTTGTATATAGGCTAATGCATTAATCACAATCATGCTCTCTGATTAATCTAGATCAGAGGTGGCCAAACTTGTCCTGGAGAGCCACTGTCCTGCAGAGTTTAGCTCCAACCCCAATTAGACGCACCAGAAGCAGCTAATCAAATTATTAATAGTCATACTAGAAGCTTCCAGGTCAGTGTTTTCAGGAAAGTTGCCAAGTGACTCTCTTTTTAGCATTTTCAGTGTCATATAGTTTGGCCCAACCCCAATTCTATTTTTTGTACCCCTACCCCTTCGCCTTGGTCCTTGAAACTGAGTGTGAAGGGGAAGGGCTTCAAATTTTACCCCTAAGAATTGGGACAGCACTACAACACCTGCTCACTTCATCATATGTCTTCGCAATCTCTTCATATGAGATCAACGATCACGACTGCTGTTTTTTACTCCAGTTGTTATTTTTGGGTATTTATCTTCAGGAAATCACTGAAGGCTTACATTGTTATCATCATGATATAATCTGGCAGTAAGATCGTAACTACTGTGTATTTACAACATGGCCATATTCATCTATGTAAACACACAAAAACAACATTAACATTATAGCAGACAGTGTAAAAAGCTAATTCCCAGCCACTAGACTTTTCTGACGAGAATTGGGATTGGGCCTTCATGAATTCTCGTAGCAATAGTTGCTGTTGATGGTACGGTCTGGTGTGGTCCTGAACAACGTAGATGGGACAACAACAATTGAATTGAATAAAACACTATTTAGGGGTAAGACCCACACTCACACAAATTAATAAATAACAAGCACTCAAATTCCTTTATTTATTTATTTATTTATTTATTTATTTATTTATTTTTGAGCTGGAAACAATTGTTATTTGCAGAAAATCTGAGACTGAGTAAAATCTTCACTGTGAGTTTATCACTAGTTTTGCTTACTTGGCGATCCTTTGCTGAGGTGAGCCAGCCTTGTGTCCCATCACTGTTGTGTGCACCTGCCATTTGACCTGCCATGTTACAGGCAACTGCCTCCTGCCCCATCATCACCTTTATAGGTGCCTGTCAATCCACCAGATATTGTGAAAGGAGGCTGTCTGCCATTTTCCTGTCACTTCTTTTTTTGTGCCAGCCACCATACTCAACCAGTCATCATAATAAAAACAGTTCCTGTTTTTTTGTTGTTCAAATATAGAGTAGCCTACATTGCTGCTATTTACTTGTACACATACAGTCATGTCAAAAAGTTAGGAAAGCCTGTTGAATTTTATGGTTTAATTTCATGGCATCCTAACTTATCACAAATAGATTAACTTTAGTTAAACCATTAAATAATAAGATGCCAGTCATAACAGTTTTCTTTTATTTTTATTTATTTATTTTTATATATTTTTTATTGTTGTTGAACATAACACACAGTTTTAGTTTTATTCACTGTAATTTTATCAAAAGCAGATTACTTCTCTGAAACTAGTCAAGCTCCTGGAGGGTTATTGTGGGTGGAGCAAAAGTGTCTGAATGCACTGACATCTACAAAAGTAAAAATAAAAATTTACTTAAATGAACTGTGGTAAAATGAAATTCATCCATATATCTAGAATCAAGGTCTTGACTTTGAAATTGAAGCAAGAACAACAAAAACTACTGCAGCAGCAGCAAACGAAGTACATAATAAAAGGATGATACTTTTACGGTAATTACTGTAATCATTTGCTTAGCCGATATTGTGCTAATGACCAAGTAGCCCTTCCTTCCTTCCTTTCTTTGTATTTATTTAGCTATTTTTACTGTATTTACCCATTTAAAAGGTGTACGTGTGTTAATAGCAGTGCAATGCAAACTGAGGCAGAAAGTGTTTGTCTATAATCTCTGGATAAATTGTGCTCATACAAGGAATCCCACCCTTCATGACATCAAATGTATACAGGGAGTGCAGAATTATTAGGCAAGTTGTATTTTTGAGGATTAACTTTATTATTGAACAACAATCATGTTCTCAATGAATCCAAAAATATTCAACTTTGATGTTAATGTATTTTTTGGAAGTAGTTAGTTTGTTTTTAGTTTTAGCTATTTTAGGAGGATATCTGTGTGTTCAGGTGACTATTACTGTGCATAATTATTAGGCAACTTAACAAAAAACAAATATATATATACATTTCAATGATTTATTTTCACCAGTGAAACCAATATAGCATCTCAACATTCACAAATATACATTTCAGACATTCAAAAACAAAACAAAAACAAATCTTTGACCAATATAGCCACCTTTCTTTGCAAGGACACTCAAAAGCCTGCCATCCATGGATTCTGTCAGTGTTTTGATCTGTTCACCATCAACATTGCGTGCAGCAGCAACCACAGCCTCCCAGACACTGTTCAGAGAGGTGTACTGTTTTCCCTCCTTGTAAATCTCACATTTGATGATGGACCACAGGTTCTCTATGGGGTTCAGATCAGGTGATCAAGGAGGCCATGTCATTAGTTGTTCTTCTTTTAGACCCTTTCTTGCCAGCCACGCTGTGGAGTACTTGGACGCGTGTGATGGAGCATTGTCCTGCATGAAAATCATGTTTTTCTTGAAGGATGCAGACTCTTGTACCACTGCTTGAAGAAGGTGTCTTCCAGAAACTGGCAGTAGGACTGGGAGTTGAGCTTGACTCCATCCTCAACCCGAAAAGGCCTCACAAGCTCATCTTTGATGATACCAGCCCAAACCAGTACTCCACCTCCACCTTACTGGCGTCTGAGTCGGACTGGAGCTCTCTGCCCTTTACTGATCCAGCCACGGGCCCATCGATCTGGCCCATCATCTTGAGATATTTCTTGGCCCAGTCTTGGCGTTTCAGCTTGTGTGTCTTGTTCAGTGGTGGTGGTTTTTTAGCCTTTCTTACCTTGGCCATGTCTTTGAGTATTGCACACTTTGTGCTTTTGGGCACTCCAGTGATGTTGCAGCTCTGAAATATGGCAAAACTGGTGGCAAGTGGCATCTTGGCAGCTGCACGCTTGACTTTTCTCAGTTCATGGGCAGTTATTTTGCATCTTGGTTTTTCCACACGCTTCTTGCGACCCTGTTGACTATTTTGAATGAAACGATTGATTGTTCGATGACCACGCTTCAGAAAGCTTGACAATTTTAAGAGTGCTGCATCCCGATATCTCACTATTTTTGACTTTTCGGAGCCTGTCAAGTCCTCCTTTTGACCCATTTTGCCAAAGGAAAGGTAGTTGCCTAATAATTAGGCACACCTGATATAGGGTGTTGATGTCATTAGTCCACACCACTTCTTATTACAGAAATGCACATCACCTAATATGCTTAATTGGTAGTAGGATTTCGAGCCTATACAGCTTGGCGTAAGACAACATGCATAAAGAGGATGATGTGGTCAAAATACTCATTTGCTTAATAATTCTGCACTCCCTGTACATAATTTTTGGCACAGAAATACTACATCTTATGTCTAATTAGTTTTTTTTTAGGCTTTGGAAAGGTTTAGGATGAAAATACTTCTGTGGAAGTGTTTGCAGTCTTTGGAAGTTTGAATACATAAAGTAGCATGGATATTATCTTTATTTTTTTTCCTCTTTTGTTTTAAACAACAATTACAAGCATCCAACTAATCTTGTATGTAAAGAAATTTTATTATATTTTAACTTTTTTAAATTTTCATTGCAAACATTAAAGCCTTTGTTCAATCACTGTAATTTAATTCCAGTTTCGATTAAAAAAAAAAAATACAAAAAAAAAAATAAATTCTTTGGAAACATTCAGTGAGTCCACTCAAAATCAAACCCACCATTACCATTAATGTCTGATTTGCTAAAGTGCATGTGTGTTTTTGTCTTCAAATTATGTCTGCTGTATCCTAGAAGAACAATGGAATTTAAGTGCCCAAATAGACTTCTTTTAAAAGGTTTCAAAGCAGTTTTTGTCAGAAATAACAGATACTTCTGGCCATTCTGTATTGTCATTTCAGTCTTAATTTAAATTCAACGCTAGATGTCTTTATAATAAATATTTGATTTGTCAGTTCTATTATTCATGTTTCAGATTGTGTTGACATACTAAGGGATGGGCAAATAAGGAAAAATGCATTTTGTGAATTAATGGAGGCGGCATCAAAATATAAATCCCTTTGAGTGCATATAAACTTTTATATTTGCTCTTGGTTTTTCCCCTAGCAGTCAAGATTCGGCGTTTGGCGAGTTTCTGAAAGATTAACTGACATTAGTGCTAATATAGCGTTACTAAGAACAGCTTTAAAGCTTTTCAATGCAGAATTAATGCCGTAACCATTTCAGCTCATCCACAATGACTTGTCCTGTCAGTTCAGTAATTGCAGGAACCGTATTTATGGGTTAAGTGACTTGATCAGGGTCCACAAAAAGAGCTGAATTGTTTCACTTAGTTTGGATTAATCCTGCAGGCATACTATTTGCTGCTCAGATCCCTGCTATTTAGTGTAAAAAAATACCTTTTTATCAGTAACACATTGATCTGCTGGAGTATTTACAGGAAGAAAATAATAGGGATAATCCATTAAGCTGATTTTGATGTTTCATTTGGTAATTATTTCAGCTTGCAGCCGTTATGACCAGAGTTCATGTGAGAGATGTTATCATTAGACACCAGTGTCATAAAGACATATGTGTGCAATATTGAGAGCCTGTTTGTACCATTGTTAAAAAATTAATGAGCCCTAGCCAGATAATGTTAAAATCTTTGCAAACATATTGCCTTTGTCATCACCACGTGCGTATAGCGTTATTAAAAGCATGCTGTGCATTTTATATATACAGTGCTCCGTATATATAAATACACTCCTCACAAATCTATATTTTAAATTCATATTTAAATATTTCATATTTTAATAGGAAGTTATACAATATTATGTTTGTGCACATTAGAGTAGTCAGTACTGAAGCCAAATCTGGAGCTTATTTAACAAAATAACTTAAGATAACCGTCCAAAAACCAGTACACCCAAATTTATATGTTGTAGAAAAATATTAAATACAAATTTTATGTGTAAAATCAATATTTGGTAACTAAAATATTATTTTAATAAATATTTCTGTTTAATACATCAGTTTTCTTTAAATGCTTCAAAATACATTGCCTATATTCACAGAAAAATGTATAAAAATATATATTTTTAAGATGGTATGTACTCCATTATGCTGAGCACTAAATAAATATTGGACTTCGAGAAATCCTAAATTTCCAAAATGCCTCTGTGCCTGAGATAAAAACAGCAGACACTTTGTAGCATAAATTATTAATGCATGCATGAAAGCAAATACAATCTTGTTCTTCTTTTATTGGTTAAAATATTTCATGACCCACTGGATGATTTTGCAGTTTCTCTCTCTTTTTATCTCTTTCTCTGACACTCAATTCGTAATTTGATTATTCAGTAATCATGAAGAGAATGAATTGAGAAGTTTTTTTTTTTTTTTTTCTCCCCTCAAAGCTGTTCTTTTATTATTTGTTACATGGTAAAAAAAATTTACTATTAATAACAGTGAATAAGGGGCAGCATGGTGGCTCAGTGATTTAGCACTGTAACCTCAAAGCAAGAATCTTACTTGTTTTAGTCCCAGCTGGGCCAGTTGACATTTCTGTGTGGAGTTTGCATGTTCTCCCTTTGCTCGAATGGGTTTCCTATGGGTGCTCCTGTTTCCCCCACAGTTCAAAGACATGCGCTATGAAGCTGACTTTACACTGCACATGACAAACGACAAACGACAGACAGGAAGATATTTATTTCCAATGGAGAGTAGTCTGGGAGCTGCGTGGAGTTCTGATCATCTCCGTATGTGGAAAATTTGGATCCGATTTGAGCTGCAGATACGTTGAAATATTTGAACTCCCGCGACTAGACCGTATGCGACCAGCTGACCCAATATGATGTATTACAGTGTTATCCAAAAAACATTAAAAAAACACATCTGTTTAGCTGTGCCTTTACCGAATGAGCACTGTTACGTCCGACAGATCACACTGTGTCTTTCTTTTCTTTTTTTATTCTTTTATAACCTGTTTTAACACATCTGTTTTTATTTGTTTTAATATTATTTGTTTTTATTTTCTTATACTTGTCTCTTTTATTCCTGTTTTGTAAAGCACTTTGAATTGCCACTGTGTATGATATGTGCTATATAAATAAACTTGCCTTGGAAAGGTGGCTTAAGTGAATTTGATGGACTAAATTGGCCATAGTGAATGAGAGTCTGTCAATGCAAGTGTGTATGGGTGTTTCCCAGTACTGGGTTGTGGCTGGAAGGGCATCCGCTGCATAAAACGTATGCTGGAATAGTTGGCGGTTCATTCTGCTGTGGCGACTACTGATAAATAAGGGACTAAGCCGAAGGAAAATGAATGAATGATGACAAATGCATTATAGCATTTCTTTTACATGATCATTGATTCCCAAATAACAAGATTGATTCTGTTCACTATGTGCACCATTCCCCCCATTAGTCAACCCTGGTTCACTTCTCCTTTTTGCGCCTGTAAGTCTAAAATTGACCTGATATATGAGCATGAGGAATTGTGGGACACGAGGAATGAGCCCGGTGAATCTAGGGTGAGTAAATATATCAGTGTGATTTATATGGCTCTTAATAAATCCAACTTCACACTGGGGAAAGCACTTATCCAATAAGATGGCAGATTCAGCCAAATGTAGCCAATCAGCCCTTGGAAAAGCCTGCTTCATTCAATTGAGCCGAGGCAGTGATTTAATTGCGGGCTATTGAGGCCAGAGTGAATCAAGCGCTTGCCATGAATCTAGCAGGCATTTCCTGTTTGTGTGTCGTTGAGTGAGACGCCGGTTTCCTCCGACAATCCCCCCCCTCCCTCATCCCACTCCTTGTCAAGCGACTGCAGTGTTGTCAGGTGTATTGCTAGTTGTCAAGCTTGTCTAATAGAAGTTACTGGAGCAAGCAGGCATCTCGCCTCACCGGTGTGAATGTTTTCTCGACGTGTTGTGCCTGCTGGAATGTCAAGCGGCTGTTTTGAGTGAATCTGTTGTGATTCCGGATCGCTGGCCTGATAATGTGCACTCATCTGGAGTGTCAGTGCTGTGGGGTCTGCGCCAGGGTCTGTTTTTGTGGTTTAGCAAATGCTTTCTAACAGCTGTGTGTGTTTTTCTTTCTCTCTGTCGTCCAGTGTGGATCTGGTACATGCTCAGCTGAGAGTGTGTGAAGGTCGCAGTCTGCCTGAGCTGGGACTGAAGCAGGACAAGATACGGATCAATGGATATGCCATCCAGTGCCGTGTGACCACAGAGGACCCGGCACGTGGCTTCCAGCCTGACACGGGAAGACTGGAGGTAGGTTACCGTCCCACATTCAACAGCTGGATATGTGCTTGTCTCCCTCTACTAGGACTGGGTAATGTGATAAAAAAAAAGATTGCTATATTATCAGTTAATATTGATTTATTATCACAGGACATGTCAAATTCGTTTATTTTTTTTAAAGCAGGTTTTTGTTGACCTTAAGGGCAAAAGCATTAAGGGCTTGTCCAAATCCACTTTTGCTATTTTAAGGATGGAAAAATATGGTCTGCACCCTGGTACATGCTCTAACAGGATTGTGTTTATTCTCTTAAAGAGCCCCTATTACACATTGAAAAGGGTCATATTTTTTATGGTTTTATGAGTCTCCAACAACATACTAATATGTATGCAAGGTCAAAAAACACGTTCATGGTCTTATAATATGTATTTATTTTTACATAATTATCCCAGCGACTCCCATATGAATCGTTCAGCGATTCATTTGTTCCCAAACCCCTGCTTAGCGCGAAGCTTATCTGCGCTGATTGGACCGATGACAGCCTGTTGCCATTGGTCGACAGCGTTCAGCGCGAGACAGTAAAATGCCCAGCCCGGTTTATCAAGCCCGCGGGTTGCCAACATTGGTATAGGATCCGATCGCAGCGGACGCCCGAAACACGCTTCAAAGTAAACTTACTAACACCACAGTAAACAGTACCCGGTTCTCAACAGTGTTATTCAGACACCTCAGCGCCGAAAGCAGTGCAGTTAAACATAAGCATATTGCTCTTGTTAAGTATGACACACATTCAGTTTAAATCCACACAGCAGCAAAAGCTGAACTATTCTGAACTTTGACCACTGCACGTGTGCAGGATCAGCTAACAGTGGCCATAGCAACGACAAACGGCAGTGGAACGAGTTCACGAAAGCATTTAAATCTGTAAACAAAGCAGCACGCGTCACGTTTACAACGTTGCATTTAGACGCGATATGACAATATAAAGAGTTAACCTGATACAGTACATGCGGTTAATAGTAACAAAACATGTAGATCATTTCTATTTGCAATCATTGCTGTGGCACCTCTTGCGTGAACTGCTGTATGTTCTAAGGGCTTACCTGTACTCTGCTTTTCTAAACGATCACATCCCCAGCCAGGAGGTTGTAGCATCCTCTGTCCTCTGAAAAGCTATCTCTGCGGGCTCCCGCTCTCCATTCGCAAGCTTTTTCAGTGCTGCTCACCAGCTCGAAGCCCAGCATTCAGCAGCCTGCCGGTGTACCTAATAATTTGTCCTTATTTTGCCTGCACCCCTGGTGTCTTGTCTGTCCATTACAAGATGGAGGAAGAAACTAATGCATTGTAGTGATAGATCGCCCATTGTAAGCGTGCAGATTTCTGAACGACTCCTTTCCTTCACACTTCCAATAATATCTAGGTAAGCACAGCGTCTTCATGAGCGTCTTGCTGCTGTGTTAGTAGGCGGGGCCACAGGTTTGAATTTTGCTGGGTCTGCGCACGCAACCATTATGCTTCGTAACGACGTCACGCCGAAACGGCTGAAGACTCGTTATCAAGACGATTCATTTAAACCACTATGAGTCGACTCTTTTATAGATGAATCAATAGTTTTAAAAACTGTCCACTTTCAGATTTAAGCTTTAGCTGGATATTTCACTTCACTTAGAGCTGTGTTACACACTACATGGAAGGTCATTTTCAAAAACCCATAATAGGGGCTCTTTAATGAGTTGTAGTTGTGTTTTGAGCATAACAGGCATTAAACCAATCAGAGTCTCATCTCCCATTCCCTTTAAGAGTCAGTTGCGTCGCGCCATGGCGCATTTGCTATTTACATGGCGGACTTTGTAGAAGGAGAAACAGGAGCTTCACTAGTTAGAAAACTAACCATCAAACAAACCATTTGCAGCGTGAGGATAAAAAAACGAGCCTCCTTCATTCGGCTTTTTTTACTTTCTCTTTACTTTACTCCTTTACTTTCGTGGAGTTTGGAAATGGTGTTGTATGCACTCCACTGAAGACATCCATTAGCTACATATTTAATTTCGTTTAAGCACAAAGATTTGTTTTAAAACTATTTCTAAATTCAGTTCTAATTTCCAGCCAAAGAATAAATGAACAATAATAACGAAGTGTGGTCAAAAAACTGAGTTATATGCTTATTCTTATGCCCCATATGGTGATGCATACGTCTCCAAAACCCGACAGGCAGACAAATCTAAACTTGTTTTTATTCGAATAAATATGCATATAATAAATAATACTGCTAATTATAATAACTTTATGCAAATTGTCATGAATAAACTGAAAAAAGCCCCTCGCCATGGAGGTAGCGTTTTTTTATATCTTTGTAGAAAATAATAATTTTTGTAAAATTTTAATCCTTTACTTTTATATGTAAAGATAATTGCGTGTTGCAGCACATCCATGAGTCCACAAAGTGGTGCAAATGGATTTGCCATTTAAAGTACACATGAAAAGTAGCATTGCGCTGGTCTAAAAGTAGCAACAAATCACGGCAAACACGTATTGCGCGTTATTACACAGGGTGTAGGATAGGACCCTAAATGCACAATATGTAGGATTTATTATTATTTTTTTCATTAACATATGAAAAAACAACAACAATAGAACAGTGTTATGTATTTTGCTGACTGTACTTTCATCATCCCAGATGTTTCAAATAATGTTCAAATCCAGAAAAATAAGCAATTTTACCTAGTGAGACAGACATTGTCCTGTGTCTCCTAGGGGTTGAACAACTTCAGATTTTTGGAAGTCGATTTTTTTTTATGTTATTAAAGTTGAGTTGACATTGACTAGTTGCTGGTGACGTCATCAATAAAACACAAGACTCAAATATTTTGCAACACGTCACAATTTCCTATGTATTTGGAAGAAATACATTTACACATGCTGTTTGACAGCTCATAACACATTGAAAAAACAATACATCATTAACAATGACTAATTTTAGTGGAGAACTAATGCATTGTCAACACTGTTAATAATACAATATTAGCACGTGGGCTAATTTTAGGGCAAAATAAATGCAATCAACACATTTATTGTGGCTCATACTACTAAAAATGTAACAAAAACCGATAGAGTTAGTGCAAAAGTAATTCATACATCGTCAGCACACAGTACATCGAACACCAATTCATGTCATGTTATTTCATAACAACGTAACGCATGAAAGTCAAAGAGGTCTACTCCCTGTCATAGTCCTACTTAGGCACAGATTTTACCGTTATGATAGTGAGGGTCAAAAAGCTACTCAAATTTTTGCTCAGGTTGCACCTTTTTTCACAGTTACTGCTCATCTTGGTTATCAAAAATCTCCTTACACTGTGTGTATCTTCATCGTGCTCACCTGGTATGATGTTTACACATGAAGTTTGCTGCACCTCCATGGCTGTGTGGCTTGCCGGTTTTGCTGCGTTTTATGGTTCATTCACAAAACATGTCAGCGGCAAGCGTCACAGAGGACAACAGCCAATCCACTTTACTGTTCAAGTGTGTAATAAACGTGATTTGCGATCATCTGCTCGGGTATTTGCATGGTGCGATCTAACTGGCTGACACCTGTTTGACAATGTAAAGTTCACTCAAAGTTCACGTTAATCTTTGATGCTGACATAAAAACATTTAAAATAATTACAATAATGTGAGTTCAGGTCAAAAACCATGTGATCTGCATAGCGTGACTAGTGGACATCAATCAAAAAGCTTTATGGCAGAGAATTAAAGTAGACTGTATTATTAAAGTAGTTGGTGCAACCCCTAGTGTCGCCATGCATATAATGTCATACACCCTCGAAATTTTTTTTTGGAAAACCTAAAAAAAATATATAAAAATGTATTCAGTGTGATTTTAAAACAGCTGTCTTTCCCACCTGATCATGAACAGAAGAACTGGAAGCAGTTGACTGTGGGATAATAAAAGCTCCACTGCTTTCGTCCTGTCACTGTCGTCTCTCATCAGCAGTTGCTTGTGTGCTCTTGTTACGTTTCGACGGCTTTGTCTTATTCTTCATGCTACGATGATAAGTTTTTTGAATATTTTAGCTCATCCATAAACATGATGAAGACCACAACTTCTATGATTCCACACTCGTCATGGAGTAATCAAACTACTCCTTTGTTTGTTGTTAATATGCACCCTCTAGTGGCAAAAGTTACACACCGTGCATTTAAGGAAACAATGCATATGTACATTTCAGTGTTACAATAATTTCTGTAACAGTTTTTGTTTAATGTAAAATTCATTACTTTTTTTTATATATATATATTTTCATTCATATGATGCATTTAGATCATTGCTTTTGTCCTGTTGCTGTTGTCTCTCATCAGCAGTTGCTTGTGTGCTCTTGTTATATTCGACGGCTTTGTCTTATTCTTCATGCTATGATGATAATAGGTTTTGAATATTTTAGCTCATCCATAAACATGAAGACCACAACTTCTATGATTTCACACTCGTCATGGAGTAATCAAACTACTCCTTTGTTTTTTGTTAATATGCGCCCTCTAGTGGCAAATTACACACCGTGCCTTTAAGGAAACAATGCAACAATGTACATTTCAGTGTTACAATAAAATCTGTAACAGTTGTTGTTTAATGTTAAATTCATTACTTTTCTTTTTTAATATTTTCATCCATAATATGATGCATTTAGATCATTGTAATCATAGTTTAAACAATGCACCTCATTACACGTGTTTTCTATAACAAATAAATGGAAAACTAAATGTTTGCCTAAATCTATGAAGTATGAATACAAATGCTATAGCATAACCAAATGTATTACTCCTTTAATACATGTGTACATTAATAGTTTAATACATTTTATGAATATGTTTCCTGCCACAAAATCATTGTGCAGCTACTGGTGCTACAGTAAGTCCATAAAATTACCTTATTGTATCTGGATGTTTATCAGTGCCTTTTAAAACATCAGTGCTCTTTCCTCTGGCTTTAAACTAAATCACAGAGACATTTGTGGGACTTCTCTTTGGAGCTGGCCACTAGATAAATTCAAGACTTCATCTGCATGTGGTCCAGTCTAAACTTGAGTTGCTGTTTGGTGCAATCAGGAAAGAATTACAATTAATACAGTATTAAGCAAACTACAGATCATCATCATAAATTATATCAAACAATTCATCATATTTTTGTTGTTGTAATAGAGATGATTTAACTATGATTGTCGTCTTGTGAAAGTCAACTTAATTTCTTTTTAATATGTTCACAACCTATCTGTCATTAACACACACACTAAGTGTGTTCACACATGACAGGTTTGGTTTTAATCAAGCTCTGGTGCAGTTGTTATGTTGGAATAGTTTATTTGAATAAGTGTGAAAGTTTTTGTGCACATCAACCTAGCTTACAGAAACTGGCGAAAGATTGGTTTTGGTCTGTGATTCAACTGAAATATAAACACAACGTGGATCAAAAACATCTAAACAAACCAAAAGAGCACATGATGCAACAATATTAAGGACAGAAACCTCAAGCATTCCATCGTAGCAGTGTTGCTCATTATAGTTCAATAAAGGTGTTGGAAACATCTTACAGCAGATAGTCGTCTGAGTGTGTGTGAGAGAAAAATGATTGGTGCTGTTTTGATTCCTTTATGCATTTTTATAAACCCTTCATGGGTTCTAATATAATAAAAGTAACATTACATGTAAACATACAGTAAAATGAGCGCATTTAGTGCACACTGTTGTCGTTTTAGATGTTCAGTAACGTTCCTCACAAATTATACAATTTCATTGTTCAGTGTGTTTAAGTTTCAAATTAGTATTTTTCTTAACTGTTAAAATTTCATTGGTCACAGAAATAGTGTTTCTTACTCTTAAAATCTGCTTCTGTGAATAGTTTGAAATGATTATAAATAACATGATTTCTGAACAAATATTTGATCAGTCATTCCAATAGCAAAATTATTTCTGCAATATTATCAAATTTGGTGATGCATTTAAGCAATGTTTCCATCCAAAGATGCAAATTAAACTTACTGTATGGGCAAAATTGGAATATCACATAAAATATTTGTGAATAAATCCACTTTTCCATCCAATGAGTTGAAGAGAACAAAATAGCAACTTCCTAATTTTCAAAAAAGAAAAACAGAGTTTGCTGTGGTAGAGGAAGCAACTGTGGACCTTTTTTCCTATATAACAAACTACTTGCGCCTCAAAAGATGAAACCGGCATGTAATGAACACGTGGTGGCTTTTGGAAGCCTGAATTTCAACAAACTAAATTGCGATTTAAAATAAATAAATAATTAATTAAATAAAACAACAATACAGGTAGCTTTATTTAAACTAAGATTGTGTATTTTTCTTAGCTTGAATGTTTTTACATTTGTTGTTATCACTGCTAATGAAAAAATACATTTAAAATCTATGTACAACTTGGTATTATATACTAAGAGCATTCTTTATTTATAGTTAACTGGTCAACTTTGTACCACTGTTGTCGAACATTAAGTAATAATTAATATTAATATAGCAATAATTCTTTCTCAATCTCAACATCAGCACTCGTCACTTTATTTGCTACAACTTGCTACATTTGGAACATGCGCAAAAGTGCTACATCCAAAACAATTTCTAGCTAGATAGATGCATGCATGCTTGCTTACTTGCGTACTTTATACTTTTTATTTACTTGCTTTACTTCATTTACTTGCCTTACTTACTTTACTTACCTTACTTACTTGCTTGCTTCCTTTACTTTAGTCACTTTACTTTACTTACATTCCTTAATTACTTTACTTACTTGCCTACTTTACTTTCTCGCTTTCCTTACTTCATTTAATTCATTCATTCATTTATTCATCCCAAAGGGAAATGCATATAGGATAGATTAAAACAATGCTAAATGTGAATCGTCACACATTTAAATCGAATCGTTTTTGTAAATAGTTACAGTTACAGCTCTTTTACTTTACTGGCAAAGTTAGTGAAGTACAAAATCCGACAGGCTGTCTTTACTTTTAGACACACAATGTAATTGAAATTAAATAGAATATTCACCACAACCCTCCCTTCCAACTTGTGTACCTGCATGAGATGATATTGTGGAGATGTGAAATATTCTGAGATGCTGAAGACGGGAGCTTTTTACCTTCGAGGCTGCATGGAAATGATTTGTTTGTGGATAAATCATTGAGCAAATATTGATATCAGCTTTCTCAACCCAGCCCCGGTTGAGCTGCGAGCTTTACATCTGTCCAAACATCTCACAGCCACAACTTATGCTGTCTGTCTGTGCGGTTATCTGGTTTTAAGCCGCAAGGTTAACCAGGGTCTCTGAGGGTCTCTGATCGAGATCTTGCACACTAGATGTGCACATATACATAGAGATTGTATACAATTTAAGTACACTCTCCACCAGCTCAATGGCTTGGACCACCCTGTCCTGTCCAGATACATCTTCAGATGTGCCGTTTCTGGGCGAAATCTTTGTTCTACCATCCAGCCACAGGGTCTGGGCTGAATCAAACGGGAGCTGGATCTCTCTGATAAGCATGTTCTTCCATTACCTTTAGAAAACTGATTGGCGCTCGACTTCAAAGACTGACATGGACGTCCTGTGATGTTGGATGAATGTTTCCACTTAACAGGGGTGAGGATTCACGCAGATGGAGAGATGAAGGGAACTTGGGGAAGTTTTAAATGTTAGTCTTTTCCTCAGCCTGGGTGTCTGCGATTGCATGAGGTAAAAAGCAGATGGAAGCGACACAGAAATACTGTGTTGGAGAGAGAGAATATGAGATGCTTGTAAGAGGGGGAAAAAAGAGATGTTGAATTTAAGTGAGCTTTCCTGATTCAGGAAACGAGAGGATCAGGATCAGCTTGGGAAGTGGTGCTGTGGATTGTGGGTACAGTATGTATTGACTGATAAAGTCTGCGGATTGATGCTGCTTCCCAATTCTCATACTATACATTCAAAGTATAGGATTCGAAAAAGATTGTAGAATGAGTAATCCATAGTTGACTGGATAATCTGTTTGTGGTAGAAATACAAAGTGTAGATCTGTACATACACCAGTATTAAGGCTCATATTACCCATAACACATTGCACACTGGATGTGATCTCGATAAGAATTGCAAACATAGTGGGTGTGTGGAGCTTCCACATAAAATCCTATCATCATTTACTCCCCATTTAACTTGTTTCAAACTTTTTTTTTTTTTTTTTTTTATAGGCTTTTCTCTCTTTGGTTGAAAACAAAAGAGAATGTTTTGAAGAAAGCTATGACATCCATACGGTTTGATTTTCATACTATGAAAGTTAACGGGGACTTGTGTTCAGCTTTATTCCAAATATTTTCTTTAGAGTTCAACAGAAAGTCCTTAAAGGTTTTGAGTGAGTAAAATGTAAATTTTGGGGTGAACTATCCCTTTAAGTGAAGAGGCCTAGGTTAAATGGTTCAAATGATTATTAATTTCCACATCCTTTCTGTCTGCAACAAAGTTGTGCACTTAAAAATAAATTGTGCACTTTAAAAAATAAAGACTTGCTTAGTCTTTAACTTGAATGTACAATTATGCAAACACATGAGTAGATTTCTCTATGTAAAAGACCCATTAATTGGTAGATTGGCATCTCCAAAACTGTAAGAAATTGATTCTAAAGCAAATGTAAAGGATCTGACAGGATGATTGATGAGATGTAACTAAGCAATGTGACACAAAATTAATACTAGAAGATCCTCCCGCGTATTTTCTTTGCAAAAGCATTTTAGCTGTGAAACATGATCTATTAGATTGTGGCTTTAATTCTGAGAGGAGCTTTTAGGGGCCAAACTGTGAAGGCACCTATTGTTATAGTTCCAGTTGCTATTTTTCTTCTTCCTTCATGATTTGAATGGCAGCCTATATAGGCGTTCTCTCAAAAGTTATGAAATTTGGCACACTGATAGAGGACAACCTCATTCTTAACCATGGGAAGTTTGGACTTTCTAACTCAGGGGTGCCCAAACTCAGTCCTGGAGGGCCAGTGTCTGTAAAAAGTATTACCTAGATTTAACTTATAAAAAGTGAGGCAAGTGGCTGCATCAGACGTTTTAGGTTGAGTCAACTTCCAGCTTTAAGTATATTAAACACAGAAATATTGCTTAAAACAAATGCAACAAAATTAGGTTGAGCCAACTAATATTTCTAAAATTACTCAACTCAGATAAACTTACTTTTTTTGTTTAAGTAACTTACTTATACATTGCTATGTTACCTGTACTTATTTTAATTAGGTATTAAGAACTTTATAATCTAAATAAAATTAACCATGCATATGTCATTTAAAATGAATTCAATTGACTTCTGACTGTAACCTCAGAAAATAAATCTCCATTTCTATATTCTAAGCACAATATACAGTGATTAAGTAAAAACAGATAAACAGACATTTCTGTCAATAACAATTAAATAAGAATGGAAAGGTGGATTAAAGACTATAACATTTATTCAATGTCAACCAGTGTCCCTTTTAATAATGACTACAAAACAGGCCATTAATGTGGCTGCACATACACAATACATAAATAAAAACATTAATAATGCCAGATCCTATTGAGAAATCATCTAAGACAACTCAGTGAGGAGATTAACATACTTTGATGAAGATTTTGGATGCATAATGTCCAGTCCCACAAAGAGTCTCTGATATATCTTAAATGTATACATTTTTGATGGATACTTGAAGTTGAGGGCATATGTAAGTCCAAACAGGAGCCATCATGCATTTGACAGGTTTGGTAAACCTCTGACAGTTCTATGATAATTCAAACTGTGTTGGGCTGATGGCAAATTTTTTCCATGGGCAGCCGCATGCACCTCTGATTCCTTACAACTCTATTGGTGGAGACAAAAAAGAAACAAGAGTTCAGGTGTTGGATACTAAATAATATTAAATAGCTAAATACTAAATGGCAAAATGATGAATATTTTAGAAAAACTACAAGTGAAGTTACAAAAGTGCAGTGAGAATGCTACATGGATGAAACACCTTAGTTTATTAGTTAAAATTTACCTGTTAAATTTCTGTATAAAATAAATAAATAAAAGTTTATTTGGGTTATTGTGTACTTGCATTATTCCAGGTGTTTTTAATGATCAAATTCTAAAGAAAACTGATTTTTATTCAGTGTAATAGCGTATGGCATTTTAGTTGCCTGTCAATCAAAGAATTAATTAAATTTAGGTATTACATTTTCAGTTTATTTTTGCAACTTATAAAGCATAAAAATGTGTATGTACTTTACATATTAAAACTGTTTGAAAATGGTAAATATAAATTCTATAATTTAATTGTCATTTTCATTTTGCACCAAACTTCGCACATGTTATAATACAAATTTAATTAAATAAATAAATAAATGCATTGCCATTTTACATATTACATTAAGGTTTACATTTTTTAATAAAGCCACATTTAATTGACTTTTTCCTCCACATTTAATGTTACTGGCAAATGACAGTTCAGTGAATCGGTGTTATCAGTCAGCTTTAGTGAAAGATTGACAGAGAATAAGAAACTGCATTAGGATATTTTTTTTACTGTTTGTTTATTGCACACATACAAAAATCTTTAGATATTAAATGTAATTCTATTGTGCGCACTATTGTTTGCAAATTTACCCATGTTTTACTTACCTGAAAATAATTATAGCTGTAATTGTATCTAATGTTTTTCTTACCTGGATGTGAAGTTTGAAGACCCACAGGTAACAAAATCACTTGGGTATCTAAAGACCAAGAAAATGCATTTTAGAATGAGGTGCATACAACTAAATGGTTCTATAAACATCAGTAGTAAATGTAATTTAAGTTAAAAATAAATAAAAAATCTGTAATTTATTCACTATGCAGCATTAAAAAACGTATGGATTAAATCTCTAAAACACAAACCTTACTTTCTCTTACTGAACGTTACACACAAACTACTTCACTGTTTCATACGTTTCTGCATTTAATATCCATCCTTAATGTGCTGCTAATAACTTAGGTGAGCTAGCTAAATTAGCGTTAGCAAACTGCATCCACAACCACACCCCGACCGCCCACCAGAAACATTGTTAATCCGTTTTGTAACGTTAGTTATACTTACTAAGTGTTTTAAAACTACTTTCCCAATACGATCACTTTTAATCGTTAGCATAAACTAGCGTTGGTTAGCGTTAGCCAACTTAGCTTTCCATGTGAGAGTAGTCTACCTAAAGTTACAGTACAATTTACAAAGCTAAAACCTCACCTGCCTAGCTAATTCAGCAGTTCAGCATGACTTTACCATTTTCATTCGGCTAAATTTGCAACTTACCGTGTTAATCAGATCCGCTGCTGCGAGCAGTTAGTGCCGACCATTGAAGATGCTGCATCTGCCTGCAAAGTCCCGGGCAGTGAAAAAGGGGTAACGCCGAATTATTAAAATTACGTTTGATAAACAAACCTGCCACATCGTCATCTACTCTAATAAATTGTCTGTCAACTCACTTTTATAAAATTTATTCTACACAATAACCACATACAAAAATCTACTAAAATAACTTGCATTAGTTTTATTCAAAATAAACCGTTATATAAAAATGATATATTTTAATTAGTTTAATTAAAATTTATATTTTTTGGTATAAAACGAATAAAATAAACTAGATTGCAATTATTTAAAGTATATAAAACCTACTTTGTGAGTGTAGCACTTTTTACAGTGCTGCGTAACCCCAATTAAACACACCTAAACCAGCTAATCAAGCTCTTTCTAGGTATACTAGAAATTTTCAGGCAGGTGTGGTGAAGAAAGTTGGAGCTAAATCATGCAGGACAGCGGAGTTTGAACACCCATTCTATAACTCTAACTCTCTAGCACCACCTATCCAAAGTTGCAATTTTGAAATGCTAATAACTTTTGAACCGTAAAAAAATAAGGTTTAGTTTTTTTTTATTATCATTAATAGTTCGTAAAACCTACTTTTTCAAACTCGACCAAGATGGTTGTCCTATTTTTATCAAAATTGGCTCAGATCATCATTAAATCATGCTGGCAAAAAGTTATCGAATTCAAGACAATTTAACCTTTGTCATATAACGTGCAATTGAATTCGTAGAAAAGCAGGCAAAATCATACTTGAGGTTATATCTCTGCAATGCTTAACTCTATTCATACCAAACTTGCTGTGTTATGACAACTATGATGTGAGATTGCCTTGCAGGGTTTCATTGCAGTGCTCCTTAGTAGTCAGAAGATATGAAAAACCGCTATTTTTTGTTTCTATCTCATGAACGATTGCACCAAATTTCACAGAATTGGTCTCATTACATTAGGAGTGACATTCTGAGTCGAATGATATCCAATTTTCCCCATGTTTACCATTTTGGGTGTCAGCCATTTTGAGTTTTGTCAAAAAATGCTATTTTTACTGACTCAGTGCTTATATATTAGAAGAGATTTTTTTTTTCTGTTAGAAAGCAGTTTTAGAGTTTTTAACAAAAATAAGCTGTCAAAACGCCATATAATGTAGCTATATGAAACTGTACACTGTGTATATTAATAAAACTATACAGTATACATATGAAAAAAGTAACAATATACAAATAAATTAAGTCAATATTTTTTTCAGTGTGGAAGCCGGCATGGTGTTGAATACAAACAAACTATAAATAATGTAGTAGTTTGTCCCAAAACTCGCTATTCTTCTGTTTCACACTCAAAAGTATGCACTTTGATAACACTTTAAAATGATGGACCATTAGTTCATGAAAATAAAATGGTTCACTGTTCTTGTTAAGTCACAGTGCATTAGCTAATGTTAACAAGCATGAATTTGGATTTGAATAATGCACTATTAAATGGTGAAATAGGATTAATAATTGCTGTACGAGATTGTGCCTTTTTAGTACATGTTAGTAAAGACATTAACTGCTGGACCATTATTTTAAAATGTTACCTGCACTTTTTCTTCATAAAGAGTACATATTTTTAGAGCAAAATATAAGTAGACCCATTGGGATGAGCATGAGTGTGTAGACAGATGGTTTAAAACAAGGGTTTAAAATGAATGAGAATAGAAATGAGATTTGACCATTACATAGCATCACTACAATCCAGTTAGACTGTAGCTTTATTAAGATCTGTGAATAATATTGTATAATCAGATTGCAAGTGTGATGTGCTGACCTCTCAAAATCAACTTGATACTGAAACCTTCTGTTGCAACTTCTTGCAAATGTTGCAGTGTCTTCTAACGACTTCACTTCAGTAGAAATGGGCCGTCAGATCTTTACCCAGAAGGCTAAATTTATTTTATTTTATTTTTTTGTTTTGCAGAAATGGCCTTGCATCAAGTCACCAAAACAACAAAATCATGATATGTCTTCATGTTTTTGTTTTAATGGTTGAGAAACGCTGCTTTAAATCGAAATCTCCAGCTTTCTTTTTGTTTCGATTGCTCAGTATATCTTCATGTTTCTGTGAGTGGTTCTGTGTCATTGATAAATGGCGCTTGGCTCATAAGCATACGATTTATGAAACATTATATATTTATGTAGTAGCGCAAACAGTGACATCTTAATTGGTTGTAGGTCTGAGTGAAATTATGTATTCACAGTAAATTTCTACTCAGGGAATTTAGAGTAAAGGCATTTCTAATGTTTCAAAGGGTTTCAATTTATGATTAATACTTTTATTCACACTCAGTTGAGCAAATTTGAGAATAAATGCATTTAGAGGCTTTCAGAGTTTTTAATTCAAATAATTAACTCCTTTTACTCACTAATTTGAGCAAATTGAGAATAACGGCATTTCAGAATTTCTGTCTTAAATAATCAGTACTTTAATTAGACTCTGCAGGCATATACTTGTGCAGTGTTACAGAATATTTCCATTTCAAAGTAATAATGGGCTTTTGAACTTTTTAATGTTCAAGCTGGTTTTAATGTTAAGTTATTATTGAGCAGCAAATAAAGGATCATGTAACAAATTCAGCCTTGCTATCGCATGAATAATTTACATTATGAAGTATACTAAAATTAAATTTGAAATTTATTTTAAATTGGAATCATTTTTAATTTTGGTGGTTCATTCCGCTATGGAGAAACCTGATCACGATGAATAAATACAGAATTTATACAGTATTTAAATAGAAGTTTTTTTTAAACCTTTAAAACATAAAATAAAACAAAAAGAATTTTCCCTCAATCTTTTGAATGGTAGTTTATAATTGATTTTTTTTTTAAGTTGTGCCAGCCAAGGTTATTTCAGTAAATGAAAACTATTAGTCAAAATTGTTCATTAACTGAAAGAAAATAAAATATTGACAATAAGTGAAAACCTAAACTAAAGCAAACTAACAACAATCACTGAAAAACTAACTAAAGCACTTCACTTAAGCACTTCAGTTAAGCACTTATTCTGTGTTAAAAATAAAACCTGTGGAAATGCCTGTAGACGGATGCATGATTGTTTGCAAACTATAAACATGAAACATGCTTTTTTATTCATCTGTTAAATTTAAACTGAGCATGTTTACCTACATGTATTATCTGAGAAAATTGGTCCGAGTTCTTCATTACTTTTTGCTTTTGTTTTTTTTTAATTGCATTTTTATGGTTTTCACTTCAGTGTCTGTTAACAATTATTTTATTTAGGAGATGTGCACAAGAATCAACATAATCCATAGAAACGCCAAACTTTGATTTGTTTGAGACTGGATGTGTTTTGTAACTCTGCTAATCTCAAATGACTAAAGCTGAGATGTATAAAAAACTAAACAGAAATGTTCACAAAATTAAAAATAAAACCTCTAATAAATTAATCTAACTAAAACTAAACTGAAATTTATAGCACATTTGAAAATAGTATTGAAAGAAAAACAAAAAAATATATAAATATTAAATACAAATTTATCTATTTATACAGTTAATGTAATCCCCCCCCCCATTTAAAATATTACTCAAATGATGTTTAACAGAGCAAGGAATTTTTTATATAATATTATATATGAATTTTTCTATAATATTATTTATTTTTATTTCTGTTAATACTTGCTTAATATTAGCTAGAATAAAAGCAGTTTTTAATTAAAAAAAACAAAAACAAAAACATTTTAAGGTCAATATTATTAGCTCACTTAGGGGCCGATCACACCAAACGTGAGTTTTTCATTGAGAGGTGCATCTTTTGAAGGGTTTACTAATGGTCGCGAGCATTTTGCATGCTGCTTATGCGCCCTGCTTGCCTAACGTTTTAACCGCCTGCTGTGCCTAGCGTTTTTGCCATTGCACACTGTGTGCTCGGTCGAAAAAAGTAAACTCTAAGCAGAAAAAGCATGTTGCGTCAGTCATGTCTTTTTTTTTTAATCTCTAATCAAATGAAAGCAGAGACCGCATTTCTGGTGAGGTGACAGCAGTGTTCAGACCTCCTATTTTTTATTTTTTTTTAACTTTTTTTTTTTTTATTACTGATTTTTGTGTCTGTAATTCTCAGAAATTTGTGGACAATTTAGCAATTTCAAATATTTATATAAATATAAAAATATTATCTTGTTTACCATATTAGGTAGCCAACTATGTTAGGTGTGCTACGTATCTGACACAATGACAAGGACACAAATCATAAAAAAAGCTACTTTATTTTTGTCCCTTGTCAAGACTAGATCTAAAACCAATCTAATAAGGTAGGGATAAAACCAAAGGAAGGCTGTATGATTTTTATGCACAAACTTTTTCTCTTTTTCCGATTTTGCTCCCTGCAGTAGACATGATGTACCTCACTCAGGAAATGTGTTAGGGCTTTCCCTAATGTAATACACCTAAAACACAGATTGCTGAAAACTCATTGCAGGGAAAGATTTTGGTTTTCTCTCGTTAACTGCAGGTAAGAGTTAAACAAAATCACTTATCTATTTCGCAAACACCATAATACCAGCCATACGTGTAAAGCACAAATAATGTCCTTCAATTTCCTCCCATCCAGCGACCATCATCATTGAACCCATCTCCACCATTGTAAGCTTGCTTTTCTGTTTGTTCCATTGTTCCGTTTGTTAGATGTTTGCTCACACTTTTTTGCAGTCTGAAGCTCGTCAAACGCACAAAACACCCAAGTTGCACCACAGGATGCCTAATCCAATCTTTGCATTGACTTCACATATAAATGACTCGCGCTTTATTCACGTCTGCTTACTGCACGGCTGCAAAACACCCCCTCGCCCCCATGTAATGTAATGCTCGTGAGGGCACAGGTGAGATGTCATTTTTCGAGAGACACTCATATATCACGTGCGCTCCGTATGCAATATTTATGAGTCAAGTAAAACATTTAATTGCAAACTGAAATAAATATATCAAATCAAATCACTTTTATTGTCGCATCATCAGCAGCACGTGTGCTATGATGAGTGAAAAGCTTAGGTGCTGGCTCCAGACAGTGGAAAATACAGATAGTGCAAATACAACAACAGTGCAAAAAAACAGACAGTGCAAATACAACAACAGTGCAAAATACAGACAGTGCAAAATACAGAAAGTGCAAATACAACGACAGTGTAAAATACAGACAGTGCAAAATACAACAACATACTCACAAGAAAGAAACAAAACAGTGTAAATTTGGCAATGTGACAGTGATGCGTAC
>CAIGQZ010032312.1:2413968-2440463 GCA_903798205.1 Danio tinwini | reverse complement strand
CACACACACACACACACACACACACCCACACACACACACACTCACATTTTTTTAAGTTATCATAAAAAAAGATTTTTATTTTCTATGAGATTTGTGTTTTTCTCTTTTTTTTCCCCACAACATTTTGGGATATACAGTTAAAAAAATTTAATTGAATAGACAACTTTGAACCAAAAATATTAGTTTTCAGAAACAAAATAATTTTGTATTTGTTTTTATAACATAAATAACATTTAAATATCTGAGCCTGACAAATGAAGCCATTAGAATGTCAGTTTGTTTAAAATTGAAGACATAATTTTTTATTTACCTGTTTTGCTGGATTATCCATGTTTCGCAATGGGCTGTTTGTTTTATATCGTTACCAAGCTAAAATGTATTTGGGAAAGGTCTGTTAGCTGGTATTCTAACTTTGGACACCCAAGCACAATTGTACTATAAATTGGTCCACTGCCATCTATGCTATTGGCACCAATTGTTTTATGTAAAATGTCAACAAGTTACCTTTAGTATACCTTCAGTATATCTCTGCCTTTTTTCTAAAAGATCTTACACAAATACAGGCAATACAACAATTTTACAAATACATTTACAGAAGAAACGTTTTTACTTACCATGTCATCTATTCAACACTGTAAAAAATGTTGGGTTCCACATAATTCATTAGTGTTGTCCCAACACAAGTCTATTAAGTTAACTTAATTGTTTTTACACATTTGAGGAGATTAAACGTAAAGCAATTAAGTTGTCCATGGAATTGCTCTTCAGTGTTTGGACTCTCAGTAGTGATATTAAACCGCACTGAACTGAGCTAAGCTAAACTGAACTAAACTTAAACACTGAAAACTAAACTGACACTGTTTCAATTTACTATAATCTTCTAAGTGAAGCAGCTTTGACGCAATCTACATTGTAAAAGCGCTATAGAAATAAAGGTGAATTTTATTTAATCCCTGAAAAAAACTCATTCTGTTGATTCAGCTCATTTTAAATAAGCAGTTTGAACAAGCAGCAAATATGAATATAGTACAACATAAAAAATATAATCTGTATATAGCAGATAAATACAATATTTACAAAATGAAAGAATTGTAAAATGAACCACAGGGTTGCACACAATTCATTCATGTTGTCCCAAGACAAATCAATTAAGTTAACATAGCTAATTTAAGTACAATAGATTGAACATAAAACAATTAGGTTTCCCAAAGAAATCTCTAGAATAGTGTTGTTTTAGCTCATTTCAAATAAGCAGTTTGAACAAGCAGCAAAAATATTTTTGAGTGCACTAACTCGAGCTTAAAAACTGTACAAATCATAGCAGAAAATGAAAACTAACTAAAACGTTGACAACAGTCACACTGGAAGTAAATCTAATGCAAAATGGTAACAAGTGCTTCTATTGTTGCACTGTAAAAAAGCGATTAACTACCAAAAAATAAAAATAAATCCATTGAAACTGTTGACTTAATTTTTATATTTATTATTTTTTAGCTTGATTGATTTTAAGACAACAGGTTTACTCACTTTAACTAAATTAAACTAATTCATGTTTATAGAGTGCACTACATTTGTTAAAAGAGTAAATGCAGTTTTCTGTCCTTTAGAAATATAATCAGAAGTGCAGAAGTAGCAAGTTTAATTTGCAATCGAGTAATAATCAAGTAAAATGACTTGTACATT
Organism: Danio tinwini; assembly: GCA_903798205.1. Lineage (NCBI taxonomy): Eukaryota > Metazoa > Chordata > Actinopteri > Cypriniformes > Danionidae > Danio > Danio tinwini. The sequence goes on along the minus strand of CAIGQZ010032312.1, from coordinate 2,438,780 downwards.
TTCAAACCCCTGGAGGAATCGGGCACATGATGTATATAAAGTACCTACGTTTTTCGTTTAAGGCTATTTTTACATTAGATAACAGCTCATCAAGCACGTCTAATAGTTTTGGAAAAATGCCCTATTCTTGGAAAGTGCCCGTTACTGTCTATTTATGTAAATGAATGCCTGCTTTTTATTTCCTCTCCTAATGGCTCTAGATTGACCATAGGTTAATATGATACTGTCTTGCTCATGTTAAGTGAGGCCTCTTGGCATGCTAAAATATTACTCTCTTACAAAAGTCCACCAGAAGCCCTCCGGTCATTGTTCTTAGAGCTTCCAATTAAAGAAAACAAATGGAGGATGAAATGCCATACTGAGGAGAGAAAAAAATATTCCAGGAAGGATTCATGCCTCCTAGGTTGGCGTAAAGCATATGTTGATTTGTGTGACATCCGTGTGGGCATCTCTGGAGCAGATCTCCAGGACCGCAAGCCTTTCATCTTTCATCCCGCCTGCCAATAACACACACTGGGCACCCAGAGAAAGAGCCATCTCGCTTCCTCCTTTATTAGAGCGCCAATGAGAAAAGATTGTTTTCTCCTCCAGATGGCTGGCGTGAGACTTGTCTCCTCTCGTTTACGTGACACGCTTCTCTTTTTTGGAGATTGTAAGTGATGACGGTGCTTTTCAGGCGAGGTATGAATTCCCTGGCCTGTTTTATTCAGAAATGCAGAACTCCCTCCGCCGTGCAATCGGAAACAATGCAGCTCCGTCAAGACTGTCATTTGCAGACACGTGTTTTGAGCAGATGCCTGGGGACCGGGTGTTACTGCAGAGGACTGCATTGGTATTCTAAAGACTGCAACGGCATCGCAGGCCATTTACAAACATTATTGGAGAGGTGGCAAAACTCCCTCAAGAACCGAGTGCACATTGTAGACATGTTTGAAGATGGGTTTTTGTTGATGTTGGAGGAATGTGCTGGAGATATTTGGTGCTTCATAGGATGTTTGTTGTTGGGAAACATCAGCTTGGTTGGTTAGTCAGGTGGTTCAGTGCTTGTTAGGCCTTGGGTTAGGGCTTATACAATTTGAAAAATGTTATTAGCTGAATGCACACATTATAGATGGAGTTTTGTGTAAATGTTTGGCTAAAAGTTAAAAAAATAAATACATGTATAAACTATTAAAATAATAGAATATAAAATGAGCAAATGTTTTTAGGCAAACACGTTAGTAAAAAAAAAAAAAAAGACGAAACAGAATTTAATTATTATAAAATCATTATAAAAAGATTTCAAGAAATAGTGCAAAATTATATAAAAATTAACAAATGCTAATTTTATTAAAGGAATGCTAGTAAATTACATTCATTAAAATAAAAAAATGTAAATGTGCAAACAAATAAGGTAATTTTATGAAAATTTTTTATTCAAAAACCTTATTAAATGAGATTAATATAAATGGTCCAACATTTAATCAAACTAAATCTTTAAAATAAATCGATTTAAACCAGTAAAAAATTTAATGTAATTTAAATAATGTGATTTTACAATAAGTAAACGTCTATAAACCTTTGAATAATGTAATGATTATCAAAATAATAATAAAAAAGTCTAAATAATTGAACCAATATGGAATATATTTAATGGCATTTCTGCCCATTTTATTTTATTTTTTTAAAGAGTTTTTAAACTGGGCCTTTAAGAAACATTTTTAGGATTGGGTCATTAAATGAGATTAATATAACTTATCCCATATTTAATTTTAAAACTTTATAAATCCATTTAAACTAGTAAAAAATAATTAAATGCAAATTAATTTAAATAATTGAATTGTCATCACAATTAGCAATTATACGTGTAAATCATTAATTCATTCACTTTCTTTTCGGCTTAGTCTCTTTATTAATCAGGGGTCGCCAAAGCGGGACGAACCACCAACTAATCCAGCACATGTTTTACGCAACGGATGCCCTTCCAGCCACAACCCAACACTGGAAAACAACCATACACTCCAGCATTTACACACATACATTACAGACAATTTAGTAGTTCTTGCTATGAGGCAATCATGCTATCCACTGCGCCACCATGATGCCCTATGTGTAAATCAATAAATGATTATCAAAAAATATATATTTTAAATATTTTAAATAAAAAATATATAATTTAGCTCAGTATTTCACAACCCTGTTCCTGAAGGCACACCAACAGTACACATTTTCAGCCTTTTCCTAATTAAACTCATCAGAACTTAAGAGACTGCAAAACCTGAAGTTGATTGGATAGATAAAGGGAGACATCCAAAATATGTATTTTTGGAGTGCCTCCAGGAACAGGGTTGGGAAACACTGATTTAGCTAATATGGAATATATTTTATGGCATTTAAAAAATGTATTAGACATTTCAGGATTGTGTTCCGCACACGTGAATAATCCTATCTGGAGGTCTATGGCATCTAAAAGATTGAAAACCCCAGCATTAGATGATGCAGGCAGACCGCAGGATTGCCCATTGTAGTAACTGTTTCACAGTAGATATTCCACAGACACAAGATCTCACAGAAACACGCATGATCTAACGTGACTACAGAACAACACTAGATATGGAGGATGATTGACGTTGTCAGCCGGCTCTCCTGGCATGTGCTGTTTTGCAGTGGAAAAAGTTTTCATTTTTTGTTTCACAGACAAGCAAATCAAACAGGTTTGGGATGATACCAGGATGAGGAAATAATTGACAGTATTTTCATTTGGCAATGAACAAACCCTATAAATATACCCATGGGCTTGAGGAGGATCATGGGAATTGGGTCTTATGATAATTTCGACCTGCCCTGCGATGCAAGCTTTGGCTGTATTATTCAGTTCAGTGCAGTACTGATTAACAGTGATTTATGAAGGATCTTAGAGTAACATTTAAAGCTCAAACGACTTGAAATGGATCCAACAGGAGTTCTGAAGCCTCGGGCATCAAGCTAAAAAGCGTCTGGTTGTTCAGTAACACTGCTCAATGGTCTGAAATCCTCAATACCAACACCCAGATCTGATTCCAGCTGAAGAACTAAGACTATTTAATGAGGTGGAGCTGCACTTGCTGCCTCAGGGTCTGCATGTCTCACAGTTATTAAAGAATTCACTTTTTTTTTTTTTTTTTTTCAAGGACAGAATATATGTTTTAGCCGAATATAAAGCTGACCGTCTGTTATCTAAAACTGCTGGTGATTCAGCAGAATCACAGTGACTCAAAATCCTGGGATAATTCGAAAAAGAGGTGGTTTGAAAACTAGCTGAGGTCATAATTTTCTGATGGTTTTTTATTTGTCGCAGGACTAAGAGGACAGTACTTCACAAAAGTGTATTTATGTAAACTGAATGGTCCTTTTAATCTTCACAAATGTTTACTCAGATGCCACAGAAGCTTTTATTTCACTGAACAAAGGATGGTTTGTTATTATAATGTTTAATAGAGGTTTTTAAATGTGGATTCCAAACTTTTTTTTTTTTATCCTTTAGGGAATAAATTGTGCACAATTATTGCAGATGAAGGTATTTGTCTGAAATGTTGTGGGAGAACTCGTGCCTTCACATTGTACCTCTCAACAGATGATTTGCTTTGACTTACATTTTGTCACCTGCCAGCCCTCATGGTGCTCCAAATTCATATGATATATTTTCACATTGAAACAGAATTTCAAACTTGCTCTTTCTCTTCAAATTGCATGTTGATTGTCAATCTTAGTTCCTTTATAAAAAATATTAACCCTTTCATATTGAATAGCAAAATAGCACTGATTTAACCTTTTTAACCGATTTAATCTTTATTTAAAAAAAGCTATTAATTTAAAAAAAGAGGATGTATAATTTTTTCTTAAATATAAATTCATAGTTCTCACAGTCTTAAAGGTGCAGTAAGTTTTTGACTCTTCTAAAGCGTAAATTATCATTTGTTTGCAGATATTTAAGAAACATGCTATATGAACATTCTTGTTTATCTGAAAAACAATAATGAAGTCAGATATTCTGCTTTGAAAATTAGTTTTGGTTCTTTTACCCACCCAATGCCTGTTTAGCCTAATATATTTCAGCACCTCGGGTTGCCATGGTGGAAAACTGCATATTTCATTCATTCAGTCAGAAAGGCTCTCAAAGTATGCATCTGAGACTGAAATGTGACCCTCAGTGGACTGTAGCAGCCTCAGAAATGAGACTCTGATTCAGAGTTCGACATGAGGTGGTTATCAATTAGCAAATAATAAACATTACAAAGTAAACATTAGATGAGCAGGTTACATTTGTAACCCAGTATCCTAACAACATGGTACAGGCACTCTCAGAAATAAAGGTATACGAGCTGTCACAGGGGTGGTACCTTTTCAGAAGGTACATGTGTGTACTTAAAGGGTACATGTTGTACCTCAAATGTATATATTAGTACCTAAAAATTTTAAGAGGAACACTTTTTTTACCTTTAAAATGCTAATATGTACCATTGAGGTATTAATATGGACTTTTTAGGTACAAATTTGTACCTTTTTAAAATGGTACCACCCCAGTGACAGCTTGCATACCTTTATTTCTGAGAGTGTGGGGAGATTTGCAGTGATAAGCAATTTGGCTGTTTGTACCAGACAAAACATGACAGAAGTTTAAATACAGCAATCCAGAAGTATAAAGTAGTGCACTCACGGCACTCCAATGAAATGGTAAGGTTTACAATTTAATTAATACATATTAAACCTCTTTAACATTATTAAATGTACATGCTGAATCACTGATATGTGTTGTCTTGTACCGAGTCACAGTTCTAAAGTTCAATTTCAAACAGTTTATTTTATTTTCAAGATGTGAGGTGAACTATCTGCTGCTGCTTTCAGTATATGGCAATAAATGTCATGTAAAATGGCAATTAAACTCATATTATTAGCATTTAACATTAAATAAAGCACATGGTGTGTACCTGAGGCGATCATTGTCAGTTTTCTTTTGTTCACCTGTGAGAAATGGAAGACGTTTTAAAATATAGATTTCAGGTATTGGTTAGGGCAAAAACTACTTTTAATATTAAAAATATTTACTATCGCTTGCCGTTGCGTTTATTTAGAACACAATTTAAATTAGCCTTAAATCAGCCTTTAGGCTAAATAGTCAGACTCTCTACTGTTGATGTTGTCAATCTGGCAAACTGCACTTGTGTGTGTTTTGAACAAGAATATGTAGTTTAACCCCTGGGAGTCAGACTTCTATGCTGCACCTTTAAAAAGTTTTAAAATGTCTTAAAGTTTCATCACTGTCAAAATGTAAAAATGTTTTCCTTATTTTAATTGAATGTTAAGAAAACACTGTTTTGTGTGGAACACTTGATTTTTATAGTATAAACATTGCATTGTTCATTCATTCATTTTCTTTTTCGGCTTAGTCCCTTTATTAATCTGGGGTCGCCATTGCAGAATGAACCGCCAACTTATCCAGCACATGTTTTATGCAGCGGATGCCCTTCCAGCTGCAACCCATCTCTGGGAAACATCCATACACACTCATTCACACACATACACTACAGACAATTTAGCCTATCAATTCACCTGTACCATATGTCTTTGGACTGTGGGGGAAACCTGAGCACCTGGAGGAAACCCACGCGAAAGCAGGGAGAACATGCAAACTCCACACACTGCGATTATAATGGACAGCCAGTGTTTCTTCCCATACCGATAAACTTCCGGTAAATTGTCAATATGAATTTTAATTTCATAAGATTCCTTTTACAGCATCAATGTTATAATGCAATTAAACTGCAATCAGTTAAATAGAACTAATTGTTCAAGCGTAAAATGAGATAGTCGTTTACACGCACAATGCTGTCAGGATCAGCGACTAGCACTGAAACTTCATTGAGAATACAGGGGTAAAATAAAATTAAATCTTTTTTGGAAGTGCTTATCCAAGGTTACTTAAAGGGCACCTATTTTACTCCTTTTTTAAGATTTCATATTAATATTATGGTTTTTCTGAGTGTGCCAGTTTAGGTTCAGTTCAAAACACAATACAGATTTTTTTATTATGATGTGTTAAAAAGTGCCATTTTGGGGGCGTGTACACAGTTTGTTGTTTTAGGGGTGTGTTGCTTCACATGAAAATTAGTTTCGACTTCCCGCCTAACTTAACAAGGGGGCGGAGCCAAGAGCTCCCCCGCTTTGTGTATGGCAATAGACAGGCAGACAGAGAGAAGCAGCATGAGTGAGAGGACCAGCATTCAGCTGTACATGTACGACTCAAACACAGACCAAGCAGAGACTACAAAATCATTTGTGTCTTTGTATAGTTTTACAGCCAACTGTGTGCTAGTTTAAAACTCCGAGCTTGTTGTCTACACAGAAACTAATAACCAAGCACACTGAATTAACTTTGACTGAAGGGCGGTGCGCACATGACAGTTGAAAGTATCGCACACTTGCGGCGCCGGTGTGTGTCACCTGATAGAAACTTGTTTAGAATTCAGAAATTTATGCCGCTGCGTGTCGCCGAGCGGCGCTTCTGGTGTACGACCTTCTTGAGGCTATAACTAAAGGGCGTCATACACCGGATGCGCCAACAGACCCACGACATGGCACACCAGACGCGCACATTCGCATGTTATTTAAAATGAAACTATACAGATAACGCTCTGTGGCGCAGCAGAAATATGAACAGTGTCCTGAGCAGGGCCAGCGCGTCCATAGGGGCGACCTAGGCGGCAGAATGAGCAAACCCCCCTGGTCCTCATTTTTATCCGCAACACCCTCCCCCTTCCTCCCGGTCCTCACTTTCATCCGTGACAATGCGAAATGCATGATGCTGTGCGTCGTTAGTTAGTTATTTCCAATGGAGGGATGCGCACGTGAGGCAACGCGCTCGCACTTTTCAGCTGCACCTAGTTAATATGACCGGGAGCTTCTGTGACTGCGGGAAATGCATACCGCTTAAGTTTAAGGAAGACGCAATGAAAAGTACACATGTATGCAAACCCACAAAACTCACAAACACTGGTGGCGAGGAGAGCGAAAACGTGGTGAATGTTGAGCCCAATGAGCCTTACATCTAAAAATAGAGTAAGGGTGTTTCTTTGATAACGTCGCTTTGACTCACACGCTGACAATGGCGGACGTGAAACAACATACTAAGGATATGGTAATGCGCACCTGTCAATCGATATTGGTGGGAGGGGGGACCGTACTCCTATGTCAAGTTGCGGTCGATCTCAAAACAGCTCCAATTGGTCCACCGTTTTTGTTGTTAAATTGGAAAAAAAAAGGACTGGGTGTGTTTATATCACGCCAATATGACGGTCTATACACTATACCTACACATATGTCTGTCCAAACAGCTTGAAAAGTAGGTTTTTCACCATAGGTGCCCTTTAAAATTAAAAGTCTTTCTGAATACTTCTGCATATACCTATTTAACCTATACAGTATTTCATCCACAACACAACTCTGGAGCAAACTGTTACTCTGGTGGCATCTCACTCATTCCTCCTAGCCAAAATAAACCTTTTCAGCAATTCACTTGAAAAGATTTAACAAGGCAACTTTTTAGTTAAAAAAAAAAATGCCAAATGAAGTAAGATTATTTTGCATGTTTATTTAAGAGTTTATCACATTTTGTGTAAAAAGAGCAGACATGACTGCAGAGAGTCAGAGCAGAGCTCATTAATATTCACTAGCATCTCCAAATATGGTCAAAACGGAGCTTGTCATCCTAAAGGGTTATTTCTGTGGTTATAAACAAGCCTATAAAACTTACCTATGCCACATAAAGTACTTGCTATGTAGATATCAGAGCTATTTAACTTACTGAATCAATGCACTGTGTGGCACATTTAATGCCCATGCATATGACCTAAAACCATCTTTTACTCATTATTTTGATTCTGGTTGAGCTAAAACCATTGGAGCCATTCATCTTGAAATCCAGATAATGTCAAAAAGCTTTGCAGATCTTCTGCTCGCCTAATGAGCTCCTTGTTCGATAAGAATGACTGTCTATTCTGTGTAAACTGAGCAGCAGAAATCCCTTTGAGACGAATCGATTGAACTGTGCTGCCCTTAAGTGAAGAGATTTTGCCACATCCTCCCAAATGTGTTTACTAATTCATCTGCTCCAGCACATACAGAGAGCTCCCAAACGGCCTTTAGACATCTGCACGGCCATTGGAGACGTATGTCTTGACGTAAAATTCTGGCCACTGAGACCAACTCCTCGAGCAGTTTGCTGTAAGTAAAGAGCTGCTTTTTCCTTCAGGGTTTTTCTCTTTCACTCTTGTCAGCAGTTAATGTCTCATGCGGCACTAAAACCCTTCCAGTTTCCTGATAACACCACCAAGTGTAGCACAACTAAATCTAGCACAAAACGAAATTCAATACTTGAGGCAGGTATATGGCACATTGTTCTTGTGTGTCACATATGTGTGCTCACACTTTCAGGGATATGTCTACAAGAAAAGGCTTTTGAAGGATCACGTATGCTGAGTTCTGGTTTGCCTGAAGCGCTTCTCTGGGTGCGGACGCATGCAAGATTTCTTAATTATACTAGTTTGACCTCCAACGCACTGTCTGCACCCTTGAGTTGCTTCAAACAATCACTCTTCAGTGCTTTCTCTCTTTTATGTAGAGCAGTTTGTCACGTCCATACCAATAAGAAATGGCAGCCTTAACTCTGCAGATAAAAAAAGGCATAGAGATTTTCTTTTCTCCGTTTTTAATGTATTCAAATGTTTTTTTTGGGGGGTCCAGAAAGTGTTTGCGCAAGCTTAACATGTCTTCGGTGAGCTATGTTAATGCGTTGAGATTTCGAATAAAAGATAAAGTGCGTCTGCTGATGATTACGAATGGAATAAACTGGTGTCGCAATTTTGTGTAAATGCAAAAATGTTTGTGAAATAATCAGGATGTTTTTTTGTGAATATTTTTCTCCCCACTCTTGGTAGAAATGTCTCTGAATATCTTTCCCAAATGACAGACAAAATGAAACGTTTCTTCCAAAAAGTGACACATTTCTTTGTGGAAAAGCAAGACTTGATTATATCTATTTTTTATTATGAAGTCAACCAGTGAACTATGCAAAACAAGGGCAAAATTGTATAAAGACTTTATTTCATGTTGGGTTTTTTCATAGATGGAGATGTAGTTAGATAAAGAAATACAAGCAGAGCTTTTGTCACTGTTTTCTCTTTCTAGAAAGAAGCTTTATTGCATTCACAACTCAAAAGTCTGAAATCTTTTCATGTAGACATTTCGAATCCACAGTTTCTCTGTGAAATTGTGTGCTATGACACTCTAGAAACACTTCATATGTGAACTTTCTCTAGTATAATGGGGTTCTTGCCATTTAATTGGATAAAATGCCTGTTGCATACCAACATCTGTTGTCATGATTTTTTGGAATGACTTATAGACTTGTTTTATGTGCATAACATTGGCCAATAAAGAGAATATCATTGTTTTGTAATAGTTTATCAACATTTTAAAATATTACAACCGATTTGCACAGAGCTGTAATGTAGACCCAGCTAGTTTTAATTTCTTTCACTCTAAAAATCTCATCTTAGTGTTTATTGTGTTCCAAACAACCACAGCTTCACTGTTTATTCAAATGAATGTGCATTTGCTATGTGCATTATTGTGCCAGTTGTGCTTTTAACCTTTACATAATGTCTGTGTTACATAATGTTTTTGTGGACAAATGATTGCATCATTTACGTTGACGGGTCTTATTGTCAGACAAATAAAACACAAATTTAGTGAGGATGAACAAATTTAGTGAAAGTGCAAAATTGAGAGGAAAAAATGCATGCGCATAAAGAAGGCTGACATTAGGCCTTTTCAAAAAAAAAAATTACTGGTCTGAAAAGTGTCAAATGTGATTCTCTCCACCTTTAATTCTTTTGATTATTCAGTTATTATAATAATATTATATGGTGCTGTTACAAGTTAAATGTATAAGAATAATTAATTTTCCACTGCAGAAGAAACATTTGAATGGCTTTTAGATGCATTTTCTTTAATAAATCTCAATGTCACAATGCATTTGAGCTTTGAGCTTACTACTTTTAAATATTTTTTTATGTAAAATATGTAATGAAAAGTTAGGTAATGCTTTAAAATATAGGGGGTGTGAACCTACACTGGTCTCATGGTTCGGTTTGGTTACAATTATCATGCCATCGACTCAGTTCAATTCGATTTCTCTGTGCATCACGGTGCATTGACGATGCTTTCCATACACAATTTGATAATTTACTTAGCAATACAATAATTCTTGTATTAATTTATCATTCATTCATTCATTCATTTTCTTTTTGGCTTAGTCCCTTTATTAATCTGTGGTCACCACAACAGAATGAACCACCAACTTATCCAGCACGATTTTACACAGCGGATGCCCTTCCAGCCGCAACCCATCTCTGGGAAACATCCACACACTCATTCACACTCATACACTACGGACAATTTGGCCTACCCAATTCACCTGTACCACATGTCTTTGGACTGTGGGGGAAACCAGAGCACCCGTAGGAAACCCACGCGAACGCAGGGAGAAAATGCAAACTCTATAAATATATCTATATCTATATTTATATATTATTTGTAATACAATTTTGTCCTTTAATACAAGCAGACAGATATATGAACTGTACCTTTAATTTTACTTGCTCAATGATAATGTATGTATCAAACAAAACTAAAGTACATGCACAGAACAACTCAAGCATTTATAGCAGATATACAAATATGCAGATATGTAAATATTGACTCTAACAGGTCAGCAGGGCTCTGGCACTTGACACGGACACTGATGTCAAATGGCCGCGGCGATCAGCAGATCCATTATAGATGGAGACACTGTGGAGAAAACTTGCTCTGCAGAGATGCTGGTGTGTGGATCAACAAACAACTTTATTATTGTAACAGCCGAGGGAGGAGATAAAACGAACACGCCATTTTACTTCATAAACACACCAGCAGGTCAAAGGGGCCACAGAAAGTGAGAGTTTACAGCTGTCATTAATTTTGACACCCCTGTTAAAATATGAAAGTAAAACAGCAACAGGTTGCCCCAAGTGACTCATAATGATTGAGTCACCCATTCAACTGATTCTTTTAGATGGCTGATTCATTTAGGAATAAAGCCAATGCTGGCCTTTATGAATTGGTCATGAATTCATTTAAGAAGTCTTTCAGTAAATACAAAACTGTTATAGATGTGCAACTGATATACTGATCCTTATTGTGAATAAATGTCAAGAAGAAAATATAGGAAAAAAAAACAGATAGACTGCCGGGTGGGTAAGTGGATGGATAGGTATGTGGATGGGTAGATATACTATATAGATGGATGGATGGATAGGTAGATGGCTAGATGGAAATAAAATAGATGAATGTTTGGATAAATAAATCTGAATAGACGAATGGACAGACCTTTGTTTTAGGTAAAAGATTCATGTATAGATGTTTGTTGTTTGTGATGACCAGACTGTCTTGGTTGTTAAATGATGCATAACTAGGCGATGTTCTAAATATAAAAACGTTTTACCTATTGAAAAGTTTGGCTTTGCACATTTGAAATGTTAAACTGTTTGTGCCCATTGTGCATGTTGCTTGCAATATTCATATCTCCGTTAAATGAGATGAAAGTGTCTCAATGCCTCTGAGCACAGCTTCTCTCTGTTCATGCCTTGATGTAACGCTGGTCTGGGGACGACAGGTGTTGCTGGGATTCAGGGAGATATGTGGTGTACACGCTGAGCTCCATCTTCTTATGCCTCTGCAATGCTGCTGACCTGTGTTTATCTCAGTAGGGCTAACTGATGAGGTTATTTTGAGCACTTTTTTGACATTCACAGGCTATGTTATTTCCAGATGCCATTTTCATGGTTTCTTGCCTTTTAAGACGTGAGAAAAAAAAACAAAACGCTTTGATATGTTATTGCTTTTGAGCACACACCTGCAGCGAACACAGTATACATATTGGGATCAATCTTTTGCATACAAGAGCTTTCCTTGCTTGGAATTCGGGTAAGGAATTTAATTTTAAATATAGATGGATGGATAAAAGGGCAAATGTAAACTGATGGACAGTTGGATAAATAAACATGGACGGACAGACCTAGATAGATAAATATTGACCTACATATAGATATACCTAGATATAGATAAATACTAACTTGGATACAGATGCATAAACCTGTCTGTGTATCCATCTATTGTTGTACCTATCAATTTTTGTATCATTCTATTAATCTGTGTCATAGATGTGTTGAACAATAAATACTATCAATCATTCTATCTATCTGTCATTCTATGTATAATTCTTATCTATCATAAGATACATGATATTGTATAAACACTTTTGCAGTGTACATATACACTGACAGAGATGGGTAGGTTGACTGAGGAATAGATATAGAAATGGGTACAAATGCATGCATACGCTTAGCTACATTCTTGCATAAATATACAGTAGATAGACTCAGAAAGATGAACAGACAAATGGAGATTGATATATAGACATAGATTGAAAACATAAATATAGATAAAGACTTAGTAGATTGGTAGGTAAACTGATTCTTCTTGTGGTAAGTGAACAAATTGTGGGTAGTATAAGGGTAGGATGAAACTGAAAAATGATCAGCCCATTGAGCACCCTTTTCTTCGTCACATTATTAATTTTAAGGAAAAAGCCTGGCTTTGATCATGCTGGAAATAATGAGGAGTGAATGTAATTCATCTGATGTGTGCGGAAACAAATTGGACGCATCCAATGGATGCTTCAGTTCTTGTGAAGCTCTAAAGCTTAAATCCCTCATTGTCACTCCACAAATTACCTTGTTCTTCCTCTCGGTTTTAAACGACTGGTCCTTCTATTGATCTTAAATGCAGCCCCACATATTAATTTGGGATGTTTTGAGTGTCATGTGCGACAGGAAAATTAGCGACAAACAGGTTTTGTCTATCTTCGTCTCTGAAGCTTCTTAAAATTCTCCATACGTCTTCATCCGTTTCCCTGTATATTCCAGAACATCTTTGCAGATTACCTTGGTGGTGCTGCCTGTCATACAGCGGATATTTTGTGTCCTCGGGTAATACGTTTGTAGAGACCTCTATTTCGTTGGTTCCAGCGTGCCATCACCTTGCTGAAACAGTATATTTCAGTCTGCCCCTGAAATGAAATTGAAAATTTCCCATTTGCTGAATTGTGTTGAAATGAACAAGACTTCTTCTTCGTCTCTCCCCTCCTTTCCTGCCAGGAGGCCCAATAGGCAGGGTTGGAATTTAACTATGACTGGCATTTTATTCCTAATAAAATATGCTGGAGAATCACAGTCCATTTGTGGAGGTAATGAAATCCTCCTTTCTGGCACATCCCAAGATTTTCTTAACTTATTTCTTCGTTTTTCCTGCAGCTCCTATCACTGTTAACACCCTCCCCTTCCTCCCCTTGTTGTTTCTCTGTGGTTTTTTTCTTCTATTACTCATTTCTCCCTCCTGTCCTCATGTCTGTTGATGTTTGTGCTTTCTAATTTTCAATTCTGGTTAGCGTTTCTTTCCTGTCTGCTCGAATCTTCTTTCCTCGTCCTTATCTTTCCGCTTTCACAATATCAGTCCCATTCTTCTGTTTTTATAACATCTGTTGTTTTATATTTGTGAATAGTCCTCTACATATCATTCTTTCTGTATTTGCAATTCTACATCTACTTGACTCCTGAAATTACTTCTGTCTTGTTCCCTGGAGTATTGTGCTTCAGTGAGAGCGTTAAGGACTGTTTTTATGGCAGAAGCCTGTGGGTAATGTGCAGGTTTGTCACATGGAAATCACACAGATGCAGATTACATATGAAGCTCAATCTCCTCCGGCTACCTTAATTCATGGGTTCATGTTTTTCTTCACTTGTTTTGTTTACACTCCCTCTCTCGCTTCTGTTAGGTGTTCACCATGCTTGTTTCACTTTTCATTGCTCTTGACATCAAATGCTTTCCTCTCTTATTTTCTTTGTTAATTTGTACTGGTTTGCTGTTGTTTTTGCGTTGTAGTCTTTATCAAACATGCCAACATCTATACAAGTCACAATACCTTTTGGCAACCTCCTTGAAGACCTAAGCAACAAAAGGTAGAAAACCTTAATAACTTAGTAACTAAACAATATTCTAGTCTCTTTAAAGAGACCCTATTATGCATTTATAAATGGCCATATTTTGGTTTTGGGGGTCTCCAACAGCAGGCTGGTATGCATGCAAGGTCAAAAAAACACTTTCATTGTCCTATAATATGCATATATTTTTACCTAATTATTTGTTCAGCGAATAATTTGTTCCCAAACCCTCCTTTGCGTAATGCTAGTCTACACTAATCGGTCAATGACCCAATCTTTTGTGATTGGTTGACTGGGTTCAGCGTGTAATGGAGATAAACGCCCACCACGGTTATGAAGTAGTTAGCCCTTTATTCCCCACCTGCATGTCTAGCCATCTCTTAGTGATCGTAATCTTCGTGTCATGATCAATTCTATGATCCCTTGCACTTAGCTAGTGTATAAAGTGAAAGGCGTGTTCACGTTTTACAAGATCCAGCACTTCATATTTGGTGATGTCCCATATCGACGTTGAAGCGTGCAGGCAAAAGATCCGAACAAAGGATTGATCATTCATTTGGCTATGAGTAGACTCAATAGAATAAATAGTTTTAAACACTGTGCACTTTCAGATTCAAACCTCAGCTGGATGTTTCCATTCACTTAGAGCTGTGTTACACACTGCATGGATGGTACTTTTCAAAAACTCATAATAGGGGTTGAACTTGGCCTACTAAAGCGGCAGTCACACTCATTTTTTACTCCATAGACATCCATTCATATGCGCATGAATGCAACAGACTGGCGACAAGCTTGTGTCGCAAGTTTCGCAGTTTGATGTATTGCAAGGTTCTAGCTTGGTGAACTCTAACCTGCGAAATTGCATCACGTTGTTGTGTGAAACTAATAGAAGATCAGAACAGAAGTGTAAAATATGAACCAATCACTCGCTTTTTTTAAAAATGTCTAATCATCTAGTTTAATCCCACCCCTTTTCACAGCGCCGTACGACAGAATTTTGCATGCACAAACTAGCGTGAACGTGGCATAACTCTGCATACCACCAGAACACCTTAGCACCATGTTAACAGATAGTCGAATCATTTTAAAGTATCTGGCAATAACTTGTTAACCAAACCAAGTGTAATGGTGTGACAGTGAGATTTGCACCTGAAGGTGAGGACTTTCCACTCAGTAGGGTTAGTTTACAGGATAGAACACTATCGTTACACAAAACACCTAAGCATCATGCTAACAGCTAGTCACAGCATGCTAGCATCTGTATAACAATTCGCTGATAACCACACAATACACTGCCTAGTATTGATTTTAATTTGCACATGTACAGTAGGTGAACTCTTTTGTGAAAACCTAGCTATGTGTTCAAATCTAGCCAGAATACCAAAGTTACTGCATCCGCATAACATTTAATAACCTGATGTTGTTTCAGAAAATGTTGTACTTAAATGTAGATCATTTTTAGCTAAGGCCAATAAGACAGAGGGCTGTGTGATTATGGGCAAAAGAAACCTATCACGATTTTTGTCACAGACAGACTGAATCTGTGTTTACAGTGTGAATCTGAAACATCTTTCAATAGAAAAACAATTAGATCTTTATCAAAGTCCTGTAACATGTCTCCAAAACAGACATACTGTAAAATGTAGTTAAATCACCTAGTAAAGCTGTAACACATTGTCTCTAGAACAGACTTATGGCAAAACAAATGTGTGTTTGTGTGCTTGACCAAATATCAGAAGTAGTTGCGTGTGTGTTCACAGATTTGTTTTGTCATGCATAGATCATAGACTTCTTTGTGATGCTGCTGTGATATGGGCCGTTCACTGTGTTTTTTGCATGCACTTTTGTAAGTCTATTATTTGCGTGGAGGTGCGTATAAGCTGCATGCGCGCATATGTCAGGTGCACCCAGTGTCTCTTTTCAGACAAACTTTAACTTTTTAAAAAGCCACTGCGAGTCACATAACAAGAACTGACTGATCAGCTTCATACTGTGTACTTCATACTTTCATACTTTGTTTGGGAAGACACCCGAACACTTTTTTTATTCACTCAATATATAACAAACTGCAGCAATGGTTTGTTAGTTTGTCATCCTCTGAAAAAACGGTTGATGGCCACCGAGCAACAACAAAGGAGCGACCACAAAGCACCTTGAAAATGCTGAAGGAAGCAACGCGCTCACACTTTCCATGCGCTTTAAGACGCAATATATGACTGACTTAAAAATGACCTGGTTCTGCCATACATAAGCCTTCCTGTATCCAAAGAAACTTAATACCATACCTCAGATGTTGACTTTTTTGGCACCAAGTCCTCCTGTGCTGATCATATCATCCCTGTATGTGCAGCTGTTCAGTCTCCTGTTTTCACGCTCTGTTTAGGCATACTACGTTATGATCGGTTCAAATACCATACTGTGGGAAAATTGTATCAAAATCGCGATTTTTAAATCGCCTTACAGCACAATTTCAATTAATCGCACAGCCCTAATAAGACCCACCCAAAACATTATAGCAATATGTTACAAGCTAGTCAGAACACCTCAACAACTTTGTAGCAATGCTTTTGTAAACAATTTAGTAGTAGTTTCTCATTTCAAGCACTTTTTGTCCTTGGTAAGCAACCCTAGCAACCACCTTAGCCATATATTAGGACCTAATGCTAGGACCTAGATTGCTAACATCTATTCAGAACAGTTTATACTACATGACACCCTTAGACTTTGGTTGGTTATAACGAATTTAACAGCTACATAAATCACACTAGCATCATTTTAAAAGCTAGTCAGAACAATTGATTAACTGCAGTGTATATAGCAAACACCTGGTAACCAACAACACTATACTGTTGTGGTGGAGAGTTTTTGCATTTAAAAGCACACCACCACAAACACCTCAGTAATTTCCTGGTGACCCCAAACAGCCTAGTATGTACAACTTTTGTTTTCTCCAGGAAGTCTGTTAAAATCCATATAATTTTTTTTTGGGCGTCTGTCCCTCTTTTTTGACTCATCATTTGCTCAGTGCACATCAGCAGGGTGTGTGAGTCTCTGAGTGGAGGTGTTATAACGTGTGTACCTGAGCGTGATGCTTTGTGGCTCTTTCATGTGCATCATGGCATCGCCAGTGCTATTTCCCGCTGGATCCTTTGTCGCATCTTTATTTCATGACGTCTGCGAATGTGCAATTATGACGCTGCTCAGAAGCTGCCAGCCCTCGCCTCAGAGGACATGTCCACGCCGTGAACTGTGTGCCTTCCGCCGGCACGACAGAGGGATAATGGAGGAGAGTCAAAGAGGGATGGCGTCTTCCCCTGGTGCTCTAATTGCTCGCCAGCAGTCACAGCTGGTTTGGGCTGTTGCCATGTCAATGTGATTTGTTCGATCTGTGAGAGCTACAAAGAATCAGGGGCCATTTTTTTGGGGGGGGGGGGGGGGGGTTGTGGATGCAGATGCCAAATGTTTGCTTGTGAGTGTATGACTCAGCTAAAATAAACACGCATAAAAAGAAATCTGCTTGTAACTGAAAGGGACTGTTTAAACAGTGCAACACAAACACCACAAAGCTCATCCTTATTAACCGGAACATTGTGTGTGTGTGTGTGTGTGTGTGTGTGTGTGTGTGTGTGTGTGTTTTGTTTAAAATAATGCGGGTTTAAAACTCCCCTCAGATGTTCTTCATCCTCAGCTCAGTGTGGGTGATCCACAACCTCACATACAATAGCAGAAATCGCATTCATTTCTCACTTCATGACATCAAATCCAGCTAATCCTCTGTCTTAGGAGAAAAATGGAGCCCTCGTGATTGAAGTGGGGCAAACTTCTCTTGCGCTGTGTGAATCTGCTTTGAGCGAGCGCTCTTTAGTCGTATCTCAGAGGCTCTGGAGGTCATGACCCTTTCAATGCACAGTTCTTCCTCCCTCCAGAGAGACCTGGAGCGCTTACAGATGAGGCCGACAAGATTGTGTGATGTATTTTTCAACACAGTGAAGCTTGCACGCGCTCCTTTCGGACTTTCGGACAAGTTCGGGTTTCTTCTTACTCCCATTTGGGATAAATGGCTAGCAAGGTCAACAAAACGGGGGTTGGGGTTGCCAAAAGCTAATTTTCTACATAATTCTGTTGTGGATTCATCTGTTTTGGAACTGGATGCAGGTGTATGATGGTGAATAACATGCTGGGTATTCAAATATTTATGAGTAGACTTGACAAACCTAATAAAAGGTAATTGGAGGAGTTTAATGAATTAATATTTAGTTTTTCTCCTAACATTAGTCATATTAGATCTTAAAACTACATGTTTAATATTTACAATTTAGTGATATTAGTACGTTTCCAACTACTGATAAATGTCTAGTACTTGTAGCTTTTTCTAGGGATGCACTAAATATGGTTATCATCAGATTTCTGACAGGGATAAAAAAAATAAAATAAAAAAAGGTTTAGATGAGCAATATCACACTCGTAGCAGTGCAATATGGTTGTATATCGCCACTAGTGGGAGGCGTGTAGTGTCCCACCAGTGACAATATACAACCATATCGCACTGCTACGAGTGTAAAATTTCGTTTATACAACAGTTCGATGACATAATTGTGTATAAAAAAAAAGAAAAACAAAAATCCTATTGCAAGAGGAACTACTTTCTTCCGCCATTTTTTCACATCTGCAGCTGACGTCAGAACAGCAGAAACCGTTACTAATTCTTCAACGTCAATTTAGAGCTAGTATTAGAATGATTCTCTAGCATACTGTCTAAAGTGATGACAAAACAGGTGATTTTGCTCACATTTTAAGATGAAATGCCATCAGTCTACAGAGATCAATCCTAGTTTTTCTCTGTTGCAATCGGGAGATCACAATTATTCCCAGAAAAGCCAAAGCAGCAACAACACTACCAGATTACTGTTGTTTGCGATAAGGGAAAAACGCTAAACACGTCGGCATTTCTTCTTTCTTTCTTTTTACTGAACTAGTCTGCAGTAATGAAAACAGGAAATGCATTAGACGCAAACAGATGGCCAACCAACAAGTAACTCAGGGTAATACAATGTGTGGCCAACACAAAATACATACAGTACATTCCTGAAATGCGAGTCCCATCTCACACTCAATACACTACAATTACTATGGTATAACTACACCACTGCAACAAACAAAAGAGAGAGATCAACTTAGAATGTCACTTACCAGTTTATTAATGATTTGATTAGCTGTAGTTAGAAATTACTATGTTTTTCTCTTCTAAGGGTTTATTATGCGCTCTGTTGCCATCTTGTTGATGAACAAATTCAACCGTCTATTCTCCATGACAGGCTAATGGCTGCCGACACGTCTTTTAGAAATCATAAATATTTTAAAATAGACACTATCCTTATAAATAAACTGCATTGTTGCAATATAAACAACTACATTCTCCCCTAAAAAGCTTAAAAAGTGGGTTGTTGTCTAACAGTAGCAATATTTGTCAAACTGTAGAGTGTCCTCTGCTTGTCGCTGTATTTGGGCAGAGTAATACACAAGGGTGAAGGGTCAAGAGGCCGGATAAGTGCTGTTATTTGCAGAATTTTGCACAGCTATCAGCCAATCCGTTTCAAGAACCAGACAGAACTGTTGTATAAAAGTAAATATAGTCTGGTTATTGCAGAAGAACCTGACAGGCATATCAGCCTGTATGTTTAATAAAACTGAAGGAACCAACCAGATGTAATTTATCCCACTTATTATTTGCTATAAAATGTTAAAGTTATCACAAAACATTGGATCTCAACTTAACAAAATGAAAACAGCTGAATGGAGCATACACTAATCCCTGTATTCTCAAAGACTATAGAACAAAGGTCTCAAACTGGATTCCTGGAGGGCTGCAGCTCTGCATAGTTTTGCTCTAACCCTAATCAAACACAGCTGATCCAACCAATCAAGGTGTTCAAGACTACTAGAGACTATTAACCAGGTGTGAGTTGGAGCTGGTTGGAGCTAAACTGTGCAGAGCTGTGGCCCTCCAGGAATTGAGTTTGAGATCATTGCCATAGAATACACAAGACATTTCACTTATATAGTTTAGAATAAGGAAAATTGTAACTGTCAATTGGGCGAATGAAGCCCCACCTGCTATTACAGGAGCCATCTCAGGAAATACTTGATTCACAGACATAAGAAACATATCCACATAAAGCTTATAATCTGTACTTTTTAAAAAAACCAACTACTCTTGGAAAATATATATAAATATATAAATAAATTTAATTAATTAATTAATTAATTTACTTATTTATTTTATTTGTAATCTATGAAATGAACACGAAGTACAGTCCGTCCTATCAAACACACATTACATGATAGCAACTACTTGAATGCCTGCAAACATGTAAACAAAGAGCCCCTGTCATTTCTGGAGGAGATTCACCAGCAAGACCACATTGTGAATTAGCATATAAGCATTATACAGAGGATGATAATGTGTAACAGCCATAAATGAGGTTGGTGTTGTGATCTCGTTCCTTTAGAGTACGCAGGCGCATTAGCTTGGACACCCTGAAAAAATGCTGATTTTGTTTGATTCGAACGTTTAGAATCGAAATTTATAAGACAGTTGTTGTTTATATATTTGGAATCACTAATTAAATTAATGTAATCGGAAGCTTGGCAAACAGTTTTGGAGAATTTGATGTTTTCCCATTCAGACAGAATGCCCAAGCATACTGCTCGAGAGGCATTTCAAAGAGGCCGCAGAGTGAAATCACTTGCCTTAAGGGGGCTTTGGTATTACAGCTAGTTCAATATACAAGCACGTGGATGTGAACATATTCACTGATGGACAAGATGATTCAAAGTACTCAGAGGAACACATGTTATTAGTTTCAGCAGTGGTTATGGGAATAACATGCCTTGTAATGTTGTGACTGACCTGTAAGAATCAAGTGTTCCAGAGAGCCATGTAATAAAGTTTGTTATTAGGTCTGCCACAACTATTGAGTTAATCATCCGATTGTTATTATTTCATCTAATTGCAAGTATTTGAGATGGCTGATAATTTTGCAGAAATGGTAAAAAAGCCAATTGTTAATCTTTTTATTATTAAAATAACAAGCCTAAATGATACATTAACAATTATTTTAATCAGACAATTGCATACTAGTTGAGATTTCTAGTTGTTTAGAGTTGCTGATTCATGTATGTGCTGACGAGGTTATTGTTGCACAGTAAGTGTACTTGACATGCATTAACGTGTTCTTTGCGAGGAGGCTTGTAGGTTTCTGGATTGTACCAAATTTTTACCCACTTTATGTAAAGACTTTGATATGTACATGCAAGACTGATCAATAAAATATAGTGCTAGCAAGGTTATCTAGTGTTTTCCCAGCAGGCTGTACTTCCACGATTAGTGTTCGCCTTATGGTGGGATGCAGAGCAGACCCCAGGACTGACATGTGCAGATTAAGGACCGCAGAATAGAGATGCTGACATAGACTGAGGGTAAACCGATCTGAGGCTGCTGGGGAAACGGAGGAGGTGACCTACTTTATAGAGAAGGGCTGCTGTGTAAACATGAGGGAAAGACGACGGGGTGGGTAGGAAAACACCAGATTGGCAGGTGGCCATTTTTAAGATCGCCCAGTTGCTGAAGCATCTCGAGGGTAGAAATAAAGCACACGGATCATTGCGCAGATCATGACTACTTTTTATTTATACACATGTATGCGCATGTCCCATGATGCACAACTGTTCCCAGATCATGACACTTCACACTTCTGATTGGTTCCATCTCCAGATGGAGTTAGATGCAAACGTCCACACACACACGCACACACACCTGCGCAATGATGAGCAGGAGCCTCTGGCATTACTCACTGTAATGTGGAAATGTCACTGCACACTGGCAAACAAAAGCACATTCGCGGCTCACACTGACTGCATTTAGCCTGATAGATTCCTGTCTCAGCAGGCAACCACTGGCCTTCAGGTCACGTCCAGCAGGCCTGAGTCTCACCTCTCAGTCTCCAGCATCTGCCACTTTGTTTCATACTTGATATCTGCACTTGAATACAATGCCAGGAATGATGGACTGATTATTTCTGGGGAGCTAAAATATGCTGGCTGGGAAGATTTCTTTGCTCATTGAGGCAGTATTGTAAGTATTATAAGTAAAACTAAAATGAACACCATGAAATGAAGTATTTTTTCTTGCTCAAGATGAACATTAAATGAAATAAATTGTATTCAGATGTATTTATTAAAATAAACATTAGTATAAGGATTAAGAACATGATACAAACATAGACTACACTGTAAAACTCAACAATCAACTTTATCAAATAAAGAGTGTAGTTAACTCAGTTGACTGAAATTTAATTCTACTCATTTGAAAAGAGTTTTGAACTCATTGTTTAAGGTAATGAGTTAATTCAATATCTCATTCAGCTTAAATGGGGTAAGTTCACAGTACTCATAGATTAGTTTTTTTTAAAACTCAAACGGTTTGAGTTGCCTTAACTTATTGGGTTTTACAGTACTCCGTTGGTTTGAGTTCTCTTCATTTATTGGATTTACTGTGCTCAAATTGCTTCATTTACTCAAATGGATTGTTTACAGTACTCATTAGGATTAGTTTTTGAACTTAAATTGTTTGTAGTAATCTGTTTCCTCAAATAGTCTGTGGACTTATTGAGTTTTACAGTGTAGGAAAATAAGATTATTATTTATTTATTTATTTATTTATTTATTTATTTATTTATTTATTTATTTATTTATTTATTTATTTATTTATTTTGTATTTAAAGCAGCTATATACACAGTACAATGATTTCACTTTATAAAGTGCACATTCCCCATTGCTAAACATTTTTCTTTTTTACAAACTATAAAGCAGGCGTCATAAACCCAAATTGGTAGGGGGCCATTTCAGTGACTGACAGTTCATAGGAGGGCCATTGTAACATTCAAGCACAAGAAAAAAAGTGAAAACCTGACATAATTGATGCATCTTAGGACAACAGACATGACGTTTATATTTGAAGCATTACCTGTCACCAGTGATAATGCAAATCAGCATGTTTATCGTGTCAAACAGCAGCTGCTGAAATATATCTGTGGTTGTTGTGTGTATGGCCAAGCATTCAGTCATTCTTCCACAGAGTATATGCAGTCAAAGCTCTAGCTTTTTGTTTCCTGTTATACATATTGAAGGGGTGGTTTAAATTGCTTTGAAAGTACTCCAAATAATAGGCATAATAATTATTATTCTCTCCCAACTAATTGTATTTTGCAATAGCGTAAGAACGGCAGAAAGTAGTTTGGGTAACTTTATTGACTTTACCGGCAATTATTCTTTATATCTTTCTCGTGTGTAAGCCATATAGAAGTGTTTAATAATCAAACGACCCTTGAATATTTACAAAAATATAGCTTTAGTAAAAAAAGAGCACTTACGAACATATATTTTAATGTTTAAAGCAGCCACAGAAATAAAGTGCATGTGTGTTACTCTCGACCATACACTAAGAGAAAATAAAAGTAAAACTAATCAGAATGCAGTAATTTTAAATTTCAACTAGGTGGTGGGTCAAAACCATAAGTGGCTATACTCTACTGCACAACAATGATAAAGGTTCAAAAATATATGTTTTGGCAGGCCGAATCTCTTTATATTTTTGACATCAGTTGTGGGCCAGAGGGAGTAGGAGGGCGGGCCATAAATGGCATGCGGGCCGGCAGTTTGAGACCCCTGCTATAAAGTAACAGAACACAATACAAAACAAAGGTTTCATAAAATAAAATTTAGGAGAATAACAGTAACAATAAATGGTAACATAAATAATATCAAAAACAAATATACATGGGTCAGAGAGGGTCAAATCTTTATTTATTCGCTCAACTTTAGTTTAGTTATTATTAGCTGTAAATTCCTAATCTCAAGAGAGAATTAAGAGGGGGAGTGCAATGGGTCGTAAAAAAAAAAATTAGGTAATATTTTTATTTCTATGTCTATGAAGATTGGATGAAGCAAACTAATGTATTCAGTCCACTTGGACCAGATATTTCTAAATACATAAATTTGGAGTCGAAGGGAGAATGTAATTTTGGTCACACTTTATTTTGATGGTCCGTTTGTTGAAATTGAAGTTACATTGCATCTACATGCCAACTAATTCTCATTAGATTTAAAGTAGACTGTTAGGTTGGGGTCAGGGTTAGTGTAAGTTGACATGTACTTGCAAAGTTTCTTATAGTCAATTGAATGTCTGTTGAAGGAGCAGTATCAACAGATATTAAGCAGACAGTCTACTAATATTTAAATGGACCATCAAAATAGTATTACCATAATTCTTTCCATCACATGAATATCATACTTTTTCCAGACATTTTTGGATTGTTGGGGACATAACCAGTGTCTTGTAATAGCTTTTTTGGCTGATCTTATTAAATATAAAATAGTATTTTTCAGATTTACTTATTTGGATATCAAAGCTTACAAAATGAATAACCCTGAATTGAAAAGATAGTGTTAGTATGTTTTTCTATTACTCCATGTACTTCTACCCAAAATATTATATTTTTATTTTTATTTTCCCCCTTAAACCTGTCTGGGGTAGGTTTTTGGTAATTCATTAAGTTATACATTTGATTTATTGTAAAAACTTTTTAAACTAAAGACTTTTTAGTCAAGTTTTACAAAACAAAACAATTTATTTATTT
>CAIGQZ010032312.1:2402205-2413958 GCA_903798205.1 Danio tinwini | reverse complement strand
TATATATATATATATATATATATATATATATATATATATATATTATAAATTCTCAAAAATAATAAATTGAGACTATAAAATATTGACTTCCATTCTATCTATCTAATTTCTTCTATTTTAATATATTTTATAATACCATCTAATTTATTACAGTGATAATAAAACTACATCTTATTAGAAAGTGTTAAAAACAAATGCCCCCATGCAGGAGAAATAAAAAAAATCTCTTTTATAAGAATCTGTTTTTATATTGCTTTTAAAACTTGCTTGAAATATGCCAAGTTTATTAAATTCCAAACACCTTTACTGATTACCCAACATGTTTCTAAAGATATTACTCCCTTTAATAACACTGAATAATTATCTACTTCTTCATAGCTGTCTTAGTAACATGAAACAGAGTTATAAAATAAACTTTAATTTAAACCATGTATGTATGTGTCTGAGTGTGAATACATGTGAACAGACCATTCTGACAGTTGTTGTCTACTAAAAAACTAAAAACAAAACATCTCTTTTTTTTTTGTTATTTTGTTTTTTTATGTTTTATTTTATTTGCTTGAAATAATTCATGTATAGTAATGTATAATGTGTAAAATACAGAAACCTAAAATTACAAAAACTTAATCTACTTGCATTCAAAATAAAAAATAGTATGAATTAATAAAAACTCCAGTGTTATGTCAGTGATCCTAAAATAGTATGCAGTTGTAATGTTGTACTAGGACAAACAGGTATTAATAATGTATACCAAAGCAAAGAGTTTCAAAACACTGTTCTCCAGCAGCCCGCTACTCTATAACTTAGTTTTATAGGACTGAGTCCACTTTAAATTCCAGTAGCCACTCTTTCTGAAAATGATTTGTGTCCTAGCAGGTAACATTATCTAGCTCACTAAGCCATACTGCCCTCCACCAGACTCCATATCCTGCTGGCTTCACGAGTCTCCTTCCTGTGCCACAAACCGAGCCCGACGTGTGATGAATGTCATAATATCACATACAGCACACGGCCAATTAATCAAATCACAGACATTTGTACCATTGACCCACATTATGCAATCTGTGCTCTTTTTTTTTAATAAAGGTTATTTCATATTCCAAAGTACAGCCGAATGTATTTTTTACAAAGTAGATGTAATATATGCAGTTAAATTTCAGTCCATCTTTTGTCAAAAGGCAAAAAGTCCCGCTCTGAAATGCGTATCATGCATCTCCTTTAGATAAGACAAGCTTTCAAACCAAATCAGATCTTTCTTTTAAAATAAGTGATTTTGATTAGGTTGACATGCTCCAGACACAATCTTCCATGCGTCAAATTTCATATTCCCTCCGAGATGAAACAATCGGGGTGAGCGTTTGGCGCTCATCTCTCTCCTGGGTTGCTGTGATGGTTTTCTGCCTGTTAGAGCATGCAGGGTTGCTAGGAGCTCAGAAACTGTGGGATCTCTTTTCCTCTATTACCATTTCTCTGAAACTCTACACTTCACCTGCAGAAATCTCTCCCTCTTTCCCTCTCTCCCTCGTACTCGCAGGCTCCTGTTGTTCTCTTTCCTGCCTGAAAGTTTCAAGATGTCACTCTAATAAAATTCTGTGGGCATCTTCCAGTCGCCTGGTATACAGTCCCTTAAAAAGACTTCTGAATTTGACCGCCATAAGAATCCATGAGAAGTTATTACAAAAGACATATAGGGAACAACTTTATAGCACTTCTGTTTAAGTATCACTGTGTCATTATTATATTTGATATTGAGCTCTTATTATTTTACTTAATTATATTTAAAGTAATTGCCGTTAAATTTGAGTTATTTTGTTCATTGTAGGCCTAAAGGGATAGTTCACCCAAAAATGAGCAGTCTCTCATTTACTCACCCTTCACTTGTTCTAAACCTTTTTTTTGAGGGTGTTTTTTTTTTTTTTTTTTTTTTATAAACAGAAAAGAAAATTTATTGAAGAATATTGCAAACGGGTAATCATTGACATGTATAAGAGGAAAAAACAATGCTGCGGAAGTCTGGTTACAGGTTTGCAACATTATTCAATAAACAGAACAAAAAAAAAGCACAAACAAGTTTGGAACATGTAAAGGGTGAGTAAATATTGACAGAATCTTAATTTTTGTGTATCCCTTTAAATATAAGGTATCCCTTTTACATTTATTTTATTTGTTGGAATGACCCAGATCAACCCAAGCACCCATTTAACTTATTAAACAACCCGAGTCTTTTGCTATTTTCATTAACACTTATTATATGCGATGTGCTACACCATATCATAAACAGACATTAGAAACATTTAATAGTGGATAAACACGTAATCCGTACCGGATGTTATCACAGTAGTTTATGATGTTGTTCCAATCATGAAGATGCAGAAATTAAAGCCTGTTTCTTAAATAGTCATTTCTTAGACTGGGGTGCATTACCGAAAACCATAGTTTGCTAACTAGGGTTGCAAGTTCCATCGTTCTTTGATTTGGCATTTCCCAAATCTGTCGTTCCAACAAACATTTGCAAACTGCATCGCACACTTGCAACTACACCTCTAGTGCTGTAGTTAAAAGCAGAGTTTCTGGTTGTGTTCTATTCCGCTTTATCCCCCCTAAGCCTAATTCATTTAGAACTTTCCAACATTTAAGGTCATCTCACTTAGATGTGATTTGCTTTCAACATTTTTACAGATTAGTTTCGTGATCTTCATATTGACAATTGCGTTCTCTTCGTAGTGCACTTCGAAAACATTTATGACGTTTTTGAACGCAGCCGTGGCTCATGACGAAAGCTGTAGGTGACCTATTATTGAAAAGCAGAATTTACGTTACGTCTCCAAAGCTTGTGAAAACAAACATATAGCATATGTTAATGCTTTTAATTTATAGTAGATAATTTATTAAGAAATGTATCTGTACTGTATATGACATGGACCTGTTGGTTAGAACTTCTGCATTGGTTTGAATATCACATTTATAAAAGTAGAAAAAATATATAATAAAGAAATATATTTATATATGATATTAGAATACGTGTTAGCTTAGTGATTTTATTGATTTGGAATATTCTCAATAATATTTGTAAAGGAAACATATATAGGTTCTATATGTCGTTTACATATATTTCAGTTAATATGTAAAAAAGAGTGCATGTTTTTTTATTTTAATTTATTTATTTATTTTTTACCAAAGCTAATATTGGATTTTTCATTTAAATATGTGTGCGCGTGTAAAGCAATATAATTTGCACCAAAAATTATGTTTTTTCTCTCTACAGAAGTAGTTATAGAAGTCACTACATCCTTCTTTTCCCGAAAGATGCATCGAACTATGATAGTTCAGCTGCGAGTTATGTCATTGTTTAGGAAACAAACCTCTGGTTAGGAAACAAAAACTCTGATTAACATGAAAAACAATTCTGTAAACTGTAATTTTTTGAAATAATAATGTTAATAAAAGTAAAAATGTCTAGTCATAATTTGATGTGTTAATAAATTACGAGCAATAAATAGTTATTATGCACTCATCATTCAATTTTGTGAATTCAAATAATGAGCAAGCCTTTTTTGCTGCATACATGGCTGTCATCATGCCCAGTGCTCCAGTTCTGTCAGTCTTGACTGCCCATCTGACCCTATGCAACGTGGTCCAGATTTGATAGGTGGATGCTGATGCAAGTGTTAAGATGTTACTCATGTTTGCACAATGGCATACAATTATCTGTGGGACTACTGCAAAATAGATACAAGCAAAAATAAATAAATTGGAATTGATCTTACTCACAGAAGCAGCACTACTTGTGACTCTTTCACTTGTTAAACCGCAAGCTGTGCTATTGTGCCTGTTTCTTCCATTGTGGAAGTGTTTTCTAGTTGGATGCAGTGCAATCAACAATGTCACATTTGTTTGTTCTGAGATGTAACAGAAATGTGCTGCGGGAGTGTGGCAACTTAAATACTGCAGAAAAATCTGTCCCACACAGGTCTCGTCTGAACCCGCTCTATCTGTTTTCTTGATTGATTGCTTCACTGATGGTCTATACATAGCAGACATCATCTGCCTGGATTTTGTTTTTTATGTTTTCTAAAGAAGTGTCATCCTGAGGCTCTCTGGGTTGATGATCTGTTGTGTTATTTTTATGGCCATTTAATTCATTTGCAGATTATTTAATATGTATAGTTAACCCCCAGGGGTCTAATGGTGTTTTGGGGCCCTGGAGAAGTTTTGACATTTATGTTGTTTTCAGTATCTTAAAAACATTCGTTCGTTCCTTCCTTCGTTCCTTCCTTCCTTCCTTCATTCGTTCGTTGCCGCTTTTCCGGGGCTGGGTCGCGGGGGTAGCAGTCTTAGGTGAGAACCCCAGACTTTCCTCTCCCCGGACACTTCCTCCGGGGGGATCCCAAGGCGTTTTTAGGCCAGCCGAGAGACATAGTCCCTCCAGTGTGTCCTGGGTATTCCCCGAGGCCTCCTCCCGGTGGGACATGCCTGGAACACCTCCCTAGGAAGGCATCCGAAACAGATGCCCGAGCCACCTCAACTGACTTCTCTCGATGTAGAGGAGCAGCGGCTTTACTCCGAGCTTCTCTCGAGTGACAGAGCGACTCACCCTATCTATAAGAGTGTGCCCTGCCACCCTTCGAAGGAAACTCATTTTAGCCGCTTGTATCTGAGATCTTGTCCTTTCGGTCATGACCCAAAGCTCATGACCATAGGTGAGAGTAGGAACGTAGATTGACCGGTTAATCGAAAACTTTGCCTTTCGGCTCAGCTCCTTCTTCACCATGACGGACCGGTACATTGACAGCATTACTGCTGCTGCTGCACCAATCCGCCTGTCAATCTCACGTTCCATCCTTCCCTCACTCGTGAACAAAACCCTGAGGATCTTAAAAACATATTAATGGCTAAAGTGTGATAACACTGTAAACAGCACAAGCTGGACTACAATAATACCTAAGCAGCATGTATGCATGTGTTCGTGTTTTTGAGAAAGAAACATTTATGCATGGTTAGTGAAAAAATTACATTTTGAAGTCACTGAAACAAGGCTATGAAACACATAGAGAACACTTGTTCACAAGACTTGAGAACGGGATCTTGTAGCCTAGTGTTTTTGCTTCAAAATGATGCGAGAATCATCTTGTTTACTTGCTCACAGAAAAAAATATATTGAATTAAAATTTCTAAGTCACTTTTTGAGTGAAAATGGTCTATGCGAGAAGGCGTGAACTATTATTGCTAATGCAGTGATCCACTCCTGAGAACACAAAGACCTGCATAATGAGCCATCAGACAGGTATGTGACTAAGAGAGGAGTTTCAAGAAAGAACCTGAGGAAAAAATAAGTTTATATATTTTTTTTGTTTGCAGTTTATTTAAAATATATTTAACTATCACACAAAATCACTCGAGGTACACGTGTGAGAGTCAGTACACTGTATAAAACTCTGTAAACTATATAAACTTACATGTAGCAAATCTACTGATAAAGTTACTTATAAATACACTTGACATATAACTTAAGGCATGCACTTAAATATACACATGAAACATTGTGTACAGAAGACACATTCAGGGCAAAATCAACTATGTAAATATGAAGAATTTAAGATAATAAAGGGTGTAAGGTTTGTAAAAGCCCAGTGTGAGCATCACATGGTCTTAGCTGTACAGGTAGGAATTTCAGAGCATGTGGAGCCATGTCAGCATCAGTCTCTCTTTACCGCTGTTGTTTTCACATCTGGGAAAAAATAAGCAAGCTTATTACATAAACCACATTATTAACATTTTTGTGATGCTCACTGATACTAGTACTAATTTACCTAATATAGAAATTATAAACTGAACAGCACCTGTTTTGTCTATCAAACTGTCAGTATATCAGTATATTTTTCACAATAGCTTAGCTTATGCATACTTGATGGGAGAACATAATGCAAATAACAAAGAGACTATATTTTAACGCTATTAACCACAAATATTCAAACACATTCTTGTGTTTGAGGAGTCTGCTAAGTTTACAACCCACCACATATAGTGGGTTCATTTAAAGGGCACCTATGCTGAAAATCATCTTTTGTAAGCTGTTTGGACAGAACTGTGTGTAGGTATAGTGTGTCATATTGGGGTGATAGAAACACAAGTGTCTTTTGAAATGTTGATGTTAAAATAGGATCCAAATCCCTCCCATTTTGAGGCCCACCACAACGCGATGTAGGACTGCAGTTTCCCTGCCCACTGAATTGATTGACAGCTGCGTATTTACATTGTCATGTCTCCGTAGTAACGTGTATAACCATATCAACAAGACAGGACGCGCGCAAAGCAATCAGGATTAAAAGATCTGTTCAGCTCTCTGTGATCATTAAATGTGATCAAGAATAATCAAGTTTAGAAAATTTTGAAAACAGTGCATGTTTAAAATGAATTACAGTGATTTTACCGTCTTTACTTTATCAGCACAGCTGTCAGTACAATTATAAAATAAGACGCTTTAATCCCGGGTGGTGGACAATAAATCAGGTTAATTTTGTACATTAACATAATGAATATCCCCACATCAGTGGATATTATTTTGTATCCTGTCACATTTGCTGTGCAAAAACGGTGCAAAGTTAAACACGTCTGTTTGTGTGTTTGTGTGTGCGTGTGAACTTTGTAGCGACATTGTGTGACTCATCGCTGCAGCTCCACAACAAATGCATCAAATAATCATTGGTAAAGGTCTTAGTGTAGTATTATTTCTCAAGCACGTGGAAAAGGTGGGCGGGTAGAACTAGCATTAAAGGCACAGGCAACAAAAACGGCTACATTGTGTTCAGAGCAGAAAACTTATGTTCTGAAAGGTATTATAAATAATCTGATGGGTATTTTGAGCTGAAATTTTACATACACATTGTGACACAAATGACAGACACAAAAGACTTTTCTTAAATCTTGAAAAAGGTATAAAATAGGTGCCCTTTAAACATTGCAGTGGGCCATGGAAACATGTGTTTGGTTGTGTGAGCCATGAGAAAAAAAAAAGGTTTTGGAGCCACTGGTCTAGATCATTCCTTTTTTTGCTAATATACAATTGCTAGCAATGTACATATGTATTAGGGCTGCGTGATATTGTAATAAAATGAAATTGTGATATTTTGTTTTTCTGCGTTTTTTAAATTTATTTTTTTTTTTTTAATATGTTGCAGTATGAATATAATATCACAACAGGACTATTTTGGATAAATTTAATAACTTTACATCAATTGGGATGATTTTGGAAATAGAAGATAAAATAAACAATTTAAAGCGCAGGCGAAAACAATATAACAAAGATATAAATGAAATAAACATTGCTTTATGGTTTTAGGTGGAGTCTAACAGTATTGACTTGCAGAAATTCTATTATGAAATCTAAAATAACACTGTATAGTCTTCATTGTATAAATGAAGAGAAATTAAAAAAAGATTAGGACTCATATTTTTCACAAATGTATAATAATTCACTAATTACGTTGTTTAGAGCAAATTCGTTCTTCTGGTTTAAAGAAATTTTGAAGCAAAGTCACGGCGATGAGATCTTTGTATACATTCAAGCGTGAATATTGGCTGTCAGTACCGGCCGGTTCAAAGGGACGTCAATCAGCACATCTGTTCATTAATTCATGAGAAAGATTTGGTTTGAACCAACCAGCGGGCTCTATTGTGAACAAGATGGAACTTCATTAATATGTATGATATAGCTTCGTTTTGGACAGTTATTCTGTCCATAACTCATTTTACCCGTTACAGTGTTCAGAGAGATGCCACGTTGTGTTGCCAACCGTAATCCAAACAAGTAGAAGAATTGTTTAGAGACATGAGTCATCGGTGTTGCATTTATAAATGTGCCGCAACAAAGGTTTTGTTTCCATTTCCCCTCAATGTGGGCACAGCTCGCGTGTGGACCCACATGTGTGGATTACAGTGGTCTTCTAACATGCAACAAAAATGTCATATATCATCGCATTTTTTACCTGAGAGCTTTTCGAATCTGGAAATGGTGAAATCCACATTTGTCACTCGTCTCCTTTAAAAGGCCATAAATGTTTATTAATTTTTTTAAAGTGGTAAATTTCTTGTGGTCAAACAGTTTAAATTTAAAATGGTGCAAAATCGTACAGTGAGATTAAAAACCACATTCAAATAAACTCAAGTTTTTAATTGAAGTTAAATGTTTTGCAGTGACTCCACAAATCATGTCTTAACTGTGGTTCCTGGTTTATCACCATTCCAACTTAACATTGCTAATCTTCCGATGTGACTATTGCAGATTCGCACATTGCGATGATGATGCTGAAATGATATATTGTGCAACCCTAATATGTATATGTATATCTGTAGGCAGGTAGAGAGATATACACATATATTAGGGCTGTCACTCAATTAAAATGTTTAATCTAATTAATTACGCAATGCTGCGATGAAATTATCTGCTTAACTGCAAATCAGTCACATGTAAAATTAAACTGAGAATTTAAACCCCCCCCCCCCTTTTAAAAGAAAAATAAAAAATTAAGCTGTTAATGTAAAGTTCTTTAATGAATAACGTTCATAATAACAATTGTCACATTAGGAAAGTCTTAAATGTCACTTGTGATGAATGTAAGTGACCCCAAAGTTTTATTGTTTTAACATGCACATGAATGCAAATGTGGTTTAATGAAGCAAGGGTTTGTTTTTCTATGATTTTTATTGACATTTTATTGCATTTTCTGCATGGAACATCAAATCAGCAAATTACAAGGGTAACTTGATAAATTATTATTTAATGTTATTACTATCACTACCATAGTAAACACTCTCTAAAGCCCCCCCCCCCCCCCCCCCCCCCCCCCCCCCCCCGGCAACTTCCCATAGTGAAAAAAATAATAATAATAAAACAAGTAAAAAGATGCTCAGTTTAAAAAGCAGTTAGCCACAGATAACGGAAGCAGAGCTTGTTTTTTTTTTAGAATTATTGTAGTCTATAAGATGCCATCACACCCAGAATTCCTAAGTGTTTGCTGGTTTAGTTTTGTTGTTCCCCCCCCACCCCCCCAGGTAAACAGATTAGCTTGTGATCATCTACACGGGCCCTGCTCTGTGTGTATGCTGCATAGGGACCTCATGAATCAGAACACAACTCCAAATTTTCTCTCAGCATGCCGGGTAGAGGTTTGTAATTGTATTTCAAGCTCTCATTTGACTCAAGCCCCTGGTGCTGAAGAAGACGAGCGTCAGTTTCGGCATCTATTCCAGACCTGCTCCCTAGCTTCATAATTACCAGCCAGAAAAACAGAATGGGAGATGAGGAGAACAAAGCGAGAGAATAAGACTGACCCATGCAGAGCTTTGGCTTGCCTTCCTTCCTTTTCAGATCTCTTTGTGATACACACTTCCTCCAGAAGTCTTGCTGTGACCCAGATCAGTGGCGCTTCAACAGAAATCCTGTCCTAAAGCATCTATCTGATGATGAAAAGCCAAGTACACAGCTTTAGATCGCTGTTATGGCTGCCCTGTCTCATTTTTCTGAGCACAGCTGAGCCGGATGGTTCAGCTTGGAGCTTGTTGGATAATGATATAATGGTATTTTTCTTGTTTCTGGTAATTTTTTCATTTACTATGATGGAAATAAATGCTAGTTTCTGAGAAGTCAGCTCATGGAGGTAAAAAAGAACTGAGTAAATCATAGTAATTGTAAGGGTTTAGTTTAATGGGGTTTAGAATGACCCAGGGTTAAATTGTGAAAAGCCCCATTATTATAACCATAGCAACAAAAATCTGTCAATCCAAAAGATATCTGTGCAATAAATTTTATGCTGCATCCCAATTCGCATACTATCCATCCTAAGTGGTATTCGAAAATAGAATTGATACTGTATGTCCCAAACCATAGTATGTTGAAAAGAGTATGTCAAAGGTTCTTGGATGGTCTACTATTTTGAAGTGTACTTCTGCACAATACATTGCACATTGGATGTGAATTTGACTAGAACTACAAACTTGGGTAAAAAGTATAAATAAACTACAAATATGGCAAACACGCAAGACCAACCGTCATAGAGAGGCATCGGTAAGTTGTTTGAATGACTGTTAATTAATAACTAGCCAACTTGAAAGTATTTGATTGTTTTCCATGTTACATATCATCTGCAACAACGTGGACTTATATCAAGATATGTTTGGTAATTAACTTCTGAATGGATGATTATCCAAAGACCTGAGGAGATTTCTCTCCATGGAAGAATCTCAAATGGCAGATTAACCAGATTAAAGGCCAAAGAGGCGGAGTGTCAGTTGAGTTAAAGATGCCTGCTAGCATTTTGCTTAGACTGGTTCTTTGGGAGAAACCCTTAATACTTCGTTACCTGCGACTCGCTTGTGTTCTGACCACATGTGCTTGGTTGTGTACTATATCAATAGTGTTTAGTCTTTTAAATAAAACCGTTGTAATACTTTGAGCCACTAAGCATTGTTTTTTATGATGTTTTTCTACAGGAGGAAAACACAAATAACTCTCAAATACGTTAAATATAGTCTGCGTTAGTAAATGCAAAGTTGTTTATGAAATCCAGGCATAACACTGTATGACAACATTTCACATGACTGTTTTATAGCCTACAGCCAATCAATCTGTCAGATTATATGGTACAAGTAGGCGATGCAGTGGCGCAGTAGGTAGTGCTGTCGCCTCACAGCAAGAAGGTCGCTGGGTCGCAGGTTTGAGCCTCAGCTGGGTCAGTTGGCGTTTCTGTGTGGAGTTTGCATGTTCTCCCTGCGTTCGCGTGGGTTTTCTCCGGGTGCTCTGGTTTCCCCCACAGTCCAAAGACATGCGGTATAGGTGAATTGGGTAGGCTAAATTGTCCGTAGTGTATGAGTGTGTGTGAATGTTTCCCAGAGATGGGTTGTGGTTGGAAGGGTAAAACACATGCTGGATAAGTTGGCGGTTCATTCTGCTGTGGCGACCCCAGATTATTAAAGGGACTAAGTATGGTACAAGTATATAACTTCACTCACCTGGGAAATGAAGGCAACTTGAATGGTTTGTGAGCACAATTAAGTGCACACAGCATGCCATATTATCTGATAATTGTAGGAAATAATTCCAAAAGGCAGTTGACTGTGTAAAGAAACATAAAACAAAAATTCAATGTATATGCCGAATTCAGCAGCTAATCTGCCTGAATCAGCTGAGGTGACATGATTGCAACCAGCGAGACCTAGCTATCACTCAAGTGGCCCCGCCCTTAATAATGCAAACTTAATAAAAAACAAAACGGATGAGTTATAAAAAAATTCATCCTCTCAAAGTTATCATAAAGGGGAATATTAGCTATATGCACCAAAACCATCTTTTGTACCAGGCAGTAAACCTGTTTTTATCAGCTGTAAAATTGGCCAGCCCCCAAAGGCCAGTCGATGAATTGCAGTTTCAGTTACTTCTGTATTGGCTTCACGAGGGAGAGCGGGATGTTGCCATTGTTAATTACATATGAATGTAATGTGGATGATGCATCGTGAGATGATGATTGACAGGGGATGTAACTAAGCAACACAGCAATCTGTTAATGAGGAAGTAGTTTGTCCCAAAACTTGCATACTCCTGTTACACACGCTAAAGTATATTTGTTTCCTTCACAAAAAAAAAAAAATCCATTCTTTTAGGGCATTAATTTTATTATATTATTTTAAGCATTATTTTATTTATATTAGACCTGACTTTTGACTTTTTTTGCCTTGTTTTTTATTTTGTAACTAATTTT
>CAIGQZ010032312.1:2369385-2392400 GCA_903798205.1 Danio tinwini | reverse complement strand
ATATATATAACTGTCACCTCATAGCAAGAAGGTCGCTGGTTCGAGTCCTGACTGGACCAGTTGGCATTTCTGTGTGGAATTTTCTCCTCGTGTTGGTGTGGGTTTCCTCCGGGTGCTCCGGTTTCCCCCACAGTCCAAAGACATGCGCTATAGGTGATTAGATGAGCTAAATTGGCACTATGAGCGAGTGTGTGAATGGGAGCATGTATGAGTGTTTACTGGGTTGTGGCTGGAAGGTCACCCTGGCGTTAAACTTATGCCGGAATAGTTGGTGGTTAATTTCGCTGTGGGGACCCCTGATAAATAAGGGACTAAGTCGAAGGGAAGAATGAATGAATGAATGAATGAATGAACTCTACTTTTGTTCTTGTATATTGGCAAAGTAACACAAGCTGCTCCAGCATGGATATGAGATGTAAATATTTAACTGAAGATTTAATATTTTATAGCTTTTTGGTGATTGAAATGTTAAGCGACTGACAAAATTAATTATGGATTTAATCAAATCAACTTTTTTTTTTGTCTGATTTCCTCGTTTTCGAACGTAACGCATTCATGTAATTAATAAATGCCAACATGACAGGAAAGGACGCATTACTGGAGCTGCTTTCAGCATATTAGACATGAGATTAATAATAAATGTGTACATATTGGGAATTAATTTAGAACTTTAACCTTCAGTAAATTTACTTATCTGAGAAAATTATTCATTATACATGCACAGAAATGTCAGTTGGTGCTTGTTTTTTTTTACTTTCTGTATTGAGACAATCTAAAATGAAAAGAGCAGCTTTTTTGGGGGAAAAAAAAAACATTTTGAGAATTCAAAAATGAGAGAAGATCGGGATTATATTATTTTAGTTAGCCTAAT
The DNA here is from genome assembly GCA_903798205.1 of Danio tinwini. Classification (NCBI taxonomy): domain Eukaryota; kingdom Metazoa; phylum Chordata; class Actinopteri; order Cypriniformes; family Danionidae; genus Danio; species Danio tinwini. Next base: position 2,391,529 of record CAIGQZ010032312.1, on the reverse strand, counting down.
GTGAGTGATTTAGGTGGTTTTAAAATTAATTATACTACCTTTAAGTAAATACTACCTTTATACTATTTATAATTATACTACCTGTTGTTTAGCCCAATTCTAAGGGGGCTTTGTAAAATATTTTGTAATAACATAGCAGATGAGGCAAAGAAAATAACAAATATACATAAACTTCTTTATTTTATTTTATTTTATTGGGGCACACACTTTAACTTTAGAGGGAATTCCCATAGACATAATGATTTTAAGTTAGTTAGTTAGCTAGTTAACTTGTCCTCATAAGGAAATTTAATTTGCAGCATACACTCATAGAGACATCTGACTTTTCACATTTGGCATTTATATAAATAAATCATATAAAAACATGGTATCTCTACTCTAAATAAATATCCAGTTGACTGGCCATCAACTGCTACTGAGAGAGGATGAATTTACAAGCTTAATTGCTTGAGGTATAAATGATCATTTTTATCCTGTTTCTTACACATCTGGAAACACAATATTGACGTAATGAATATTGAGTAATTCCAAAAGCCAATTGATTGTGTAAAGCTACATAAAACAAAACAAAAATATGCTGTATATGCCGAATTCAGCGGCTAATCTGCTGAAATCAGCTGAGGTGACATGACTGCAACCAGCGAGACCTAGCTGTCACTCAAGTGGCCCGCCCTTTTTATGCAGACTTAATATAACTTACTATAAATGAAACAGTTGAATTCTAAAAAAAATCACCCCATCACAGTTGTCATGAAGGGTAATATTAGCTACTGGATATGAGCCAAAACCATCTTTTTTACCAGGCTGTAAACCTCTTTTAATCAGCTGTAAAATTGGCCAATTTAGCATTGCAGTCATTGAACATCTGGACTTCCTTGAGCCAGCCCCCAAAAGCCAGTCGATGAATTGCAGTTTCAGTTACTTCCGTATTGGCTTCACAAGGGAGAGTGGAATATTGCCGCTTGGTCACAACATCTAGTCACTTTGGACGGTGCTCTTAAATTTTAAGATCTGCATGGGAAATATCTTGCCCTCGTGTCATTTCCAATTGTTATTGAAATGACTACATTTCACTCATGACCTTATCGACACGATTAAATGCATTAAGTTGCTTTTATAGATATTATTATAGATATTTGTATTTGCAACCAGCTAAACAGGTTTATCTAACAAATTTGAGTGTAAAAATAGTGTCTGCAGCTCTTTTGATTGCCATCTTACAGTTCAGTTTCTTGAATATATCTTAATTCTGAAACATGGCAGCAGAGCAGCAGGCAACTAATGAGACCTCTGCCAAAAAAAGGTTATTCCCCCTCAGCTGTGTGCCCCTTATCAGGGGAACCACTGACCTTAAAGTACAGCTTTTTTTGTACTTTTTTTCTGACAGTCTATAATATGGTACATTTGAAAAAGATTAGTGTCTGCTTTAGTATGTTGGAAATCAAACTTTCAAAGACCACGTAAGCATACTTGATTATTATTATTACTACTACATTCTCATTTAGCTAGCGTGCTGCCTATTAAGTCAGGGAGGCAGTTTGGTAGGATTTGAGTGCATGGCATGAGGGGAAATGGATGCATATTGCTGTAGTGAATTTTTGAAAAGTCAGCCATCATGGAAGGTTTTAAAGCACTGCCTCGCTTTTCCTTTTAGCACTTTCTCTCACTCTCTTCGCCTAATCTTCCTTCCATCTCGCCCTTTTCACAAATCTTAAAAATTGCTCCAACGTGACTTTAAATACCTTTTAAGATATATATTTTTCTTCCTCCCCAGGAAAGATCTGCTGTCCATTTGCTCGTGTTTCTCTCATCTAAATTCCCCCAGAGCTAGAGTAAAGTTTGTGACAGAACATCTCCGAAAATTGCCTTGCACTGACTCTGTCATTCCACCCTAATATTTCTCTTTACGCCTCTTCGCATCTTGCACTCTCCACAATCAGGAAAGTCCTCGATTACCCTCTGGGCTGTATTCCCAAGCGTGACTAGAGAACCTGGCCTCAGAAGAATTGGGAGAATCACTTCAAGCTGCTAGGCATCATGGCCGAAGCTGGAGCCTGCTTTTAATGAAGACTGATGAAGTGCGCTCTAGGATATGCGCGAAGTTCAAACCTTTCCTGCTGCCTTAATTTACAGGCTCTCTCTTCCTTCCACATTTGATTAATCTCGCTCTCCTGCCTTCACCGCATTAACAACACATTTTTTGTCGCAGTCGCTTGCATGCTTTTTCTATCTCTCTTTTTTTTTTTTTTTTTTACCTCGAGTTCGCCCTCTCTCACTTTTCTCGTCGCTGCACTCGACAGGAGGGAGGCCGTTCTTCTCCTTTGGGGCTCAGGAACTCCCTTGTTTTTATTAGGCATCTTCAAATAGGCAATTTATCTAGTAGTGCCGCCACAAGATTTAATTAACTGTTCAAATAATGGTGTGTGGTTATGCCATCCATTTGCGCAGATAAAATGGAGAAACCGGTATCTGTCTGGCTCTTTGGGTTTGTTGTTTTCCAGAGATATCAGGACTAATGGATGCTTTGGCCATCAGAATTCGTAATGGAGAACAACTGCTAATTGCTAATTTACCATTTTAGATGATTATTTTATTTACAACTGCGTGCTAGTGCAATTATTAAATTGGCAGGATGAATGTGTGACTTAGTTCGGTGTCAGTTGCGCAAATCAAGATGTTCAATGAATCTTAAAAGTGTGTGTGTGTGTGTGTGCGTGTTTCAGCAGCATCACAGCAGATTCAAACAATGATTCAGAAGTTGGATTAGAAGTTAGGTAGAATTAGACTAGATTTCTGAGGAGGTTTCCATGGCAACAGCAGGCTGCTTGTGATTTTTTTTTTTATTATTATTTTTTTAAATTTATTTATTTTATTTAGTTTTTTTTAATTAGAGTCTGTTTTAGATGATATATAAAAAAAACAAGTAGACTCATTATTTATGACTTTGTTATATTGCATTACACACTCACGTACAGTTACTATTATCACAAGAATAAACTTTCTTGTAGGTTAAAAATACCCATGGAAATATTTGACCAAAATGTATCTTTTATTTAGAATTATTGAATTTTTATATTATTGCACTGTTTTGCTTCGTTTTTGAAGCATATTTGGCGACCTGTGACAGCAAAATGGAACCATTATGAAGAGCTTCTAACTTTTACAAATAGAAAATGTTACACACTGACTGAGGAAAACACCACATTTTAAGCAAGTAGCATATCTGTCAGGAGCACATGTACTGTATCTGCCAGAGCATCAGACAGGGCAAACTGCTTCAAACTATAACCCCTTAAAATTACACATGGAAATATTTGACCAAAATGTATCTTTTATTCAGAATTATTGAATTTCTATGTTATTGCACTCAGACCTGTTTCATTTACATTTTTGAAGAGTATTTGGCGACCTGTGACAGCAAAATGAGTTATTTTAAACCATTAAAATATAGCATGACTTATGTTTAAAGTAAGACCAAATTAATTATGCCGTTTACTTGCAGCAGTTTACTCTGTCATCCATATATTTTTCAGATATGCTTGTATCAGAGTCTTGATGTCATTTTAAATGGTGTTGCCTTCTATCTTATTGTTTGTATAAAATATTCCAATAAATAAAACACATTGTACTTTTGTATTACGTATTTTTGCTGTATATAGACAGAAAATGCAAATGCACATGACCGTTTTGAGAAAATCATGTTTTTGTAGATTACCCAGATTCAATAAAGTGTACTTATTATAAAACTTTATTTATATTTATATTAGGGCTGTCAATTGATAAAAAAAATTAACTAATTATTCACACCTTTTTTGTGATTAATCATGATTAATCACGAAAGTAATTATTCATGATTAATCACAAATAAAAAAAATCCAAAATGCAGGCATTGCAAATATGGAAATTGGAAAATAATAATAATAATAAAGTATTGAGTACAAACAATTGTATTCATTGTAAAGTTGTATTGCGAGTTGAGAACATTAATTATAAAGTAGAAACAATTTTGCTCAGTCCTCCTTAACATTTAGCCAGTTGCTAAGACAGTCCAGTTGACATTATCGGGGCACACACGCACGCACGCACGCACGCACGCGCACACACACACACAAAGAGAGAGAGAGAGAAAACGCACAGTACAGCGCACTCCCTTCAAGTGATGCAACCTTTGTTGTTTTATACTGAAACTTTCCTTCTAAAAGTGCTTTCTTGGTCTTATCCATATTTCTTTGCACATTAAACACACGCAGGGTCGGAGCAAGCTGAACTGGCTCTCTAGGCGAACGGCAATCATGCTGCCCTCAACCCAAAAGTGAAATAGAAAGTGACCAGTCCGCGGATGAAAGTAAGGACCAGGAGGGAGGGGGTGGGTGTCGCGGATGAAAGTGAGAATCAGGGGGTTCGCTCACTATTCTACGGCCGCCTAGGTCGCCTCTACGGACAAGCCGGCCCTGAACACACGTCAGCCACAACAGGAAATAAAAAAACTGCAACTGCGTTAAATGCGTAAAATTTTTTTACGCATTAAATATTTCAAATTAATCTGGTGCGTTAACGCACTAATTTTGACAGCCCTAATTTATATATTATGTGTATGTGTATATATATATATATATATATATATATATATATATATATATATATATATAGCCACCATATGTTACATACACTGCTGTACCCTCTTGTTTGACCATGTCAAATAAAACAGATAATTGCAAATCAAATGTATAGAACCATTTTCCACCCCTTGCATACTTTCTCCATTTGACACCAGTGTGTTTAACTTTAATTTTTAGTCCATACATATATTAAAACATATGTGTTTAACCTAATAAACCTAAGCAAGGCTTTTGCTGTCTGTCTGCAATGTATGGCTATAAAATAATACATACAGGTTTTAATAGCACCATGGGTAACTTTTGCATGTTGTGAGTGGCTTTGTTGGTCATTGTAGGAGGCTTCAAAAGCTGAGAGCACTGTTCTGCACTGATGTTTGAAGAAACAGGCCGTTTCTTTTACAAATAATCTCAATTAGAAACCACATGGCATATCAAGTGGTGAAGCGATTGGAGCCAAGGCTACGTTCCTTGTTCTAACAGTTCTCTGTGTTTAAAAAAAATGCTTGAATGCTTCATTATGTTTTCTAGCACTGTCCTGCTGGCTTTGAAAGGCCCATGCAGAGCAAGCCCAGCTTTATGTAGAGCTAAAAGAAGTCATGTTCGCTCAACATTTTAGTTCTTTTAATGTCATCCTTCTTGCTTTGCTGTCTTTTGTCTTTCTTTTTCTTCCTTTTCTCCCATATTTGCTCGTCTGCTTTTCTGTGAGGCCTGCTTTTATGTGATATCAGGATATGTTCATCACTGTCAGGAAGTTGAGCCGTGTCAAGAGCCTAGAGGCCGAATCGAATGAGGGTGGAAGCCGTGGAGAGTGAAAGACATAGCGAGACTGGCGGAGAGCGTCTCTGCATGAAGGCATCAGAAGAAGACTGATGGAAGCTGACAAACATTAAGAACCCTAGAGAAAAGGAGGGTGTGCGGAGTAAGAAGGGAAAAAAAAAAACGCAGAAGCCTTCTCGCTCTAAGTAAATATGTGAAATTGAAGAGGACGCAAACTCAAATACACCATCTTATTCTCCCTGGAGAGTCACAGTCATCTGAAGTCTGAAGTGTTTGTCCTTTCACAGTCATCATGGCCTTTTCCCCCTTCTATCACAGCAGAGCTGCAGTACTTCAGTGCTAGCCACTTTCCCATGAATGTTGTACAGGAGGAGAACAGAAACTCATAAAAACACATTTTCTTTGTTGAAACCTCAAGAGCCCAAACTAAATCCCCTTCTACACGGCAACAGATTTAGGTCAATTGGCAAAAGTCTAGTATCGTTTCTGCCTTTCGTCCACATAGCACTGCCATTTATTGTTGGTGCAGTCAAACTAACTTTTTGGATAACTGTCGTCTAGCCATCTGTAAAATTTACTTTAAAATAATAAAAAAAGAAAATGGCAATTTTGACCTTTTACCATTTAAGAATAAGAAATGTTTAGATTTTATGATAAACTGCTGATTTTGAATAATTGATGGTGTTGTACACATGTTTTAAAGTACTAACGTCTACACAGCATACCTTTTGTTACACAAAAACACAACCGTAAAAGAGGGGATGAGGCAGTCTTGTGGTAAACCAATGCTCATCACAAACATCTTATCCTAGAGGTGGAGAAACATATTACTACTAATATAGATTACGCTTAGTGACATTCACACAACTACTAAACACCATCATTGACTATGTTTACATGGACATCAGTGATCGAATTATTTGTCTTAATCTGATAAGAGAATAATCTGATTAAGGTGTTTACATGAGTTGCTTTGTGAATGTTACTGTCATGTTCCCGTTTTACATGTTATAGCATGTTAGTCATTGCATCATCCACATTTCCACTAGAGTTTTATATAATTTTGAGTGTTTCATTTTTAATTGGTCGACTTTAACTGCAGTTTGCTTTCATTCAGTAACATTTCCTGCATGCCCCGTAACAAACAAGATATTAAATTATGAACTGCTGGAAGTATGAACTGCTGGAAGAGTGTTGTTTTAATGTAATTCGATACTGCATGCCGAAATGGGGAAAAAACCCGTCTGCATTTCACAATGTGGCTGTCTGTGGTCCTTCACTGACTCTGTAGGTGCAGAGAATAGTGTCAAACAGCTGTGTTTGTATAGGCTATTCTGTCGCAAAATGCGCCAAAAATCCTACATGACGGTAATAGTTTGATTAAGGTGTTTACATGCCTGTACTGCACTTCAATAATGCAACTAACTAGATTTCTGTTTAGTTAGATTAATCAAAAAATAGCTGTTTACATGGTAGACTCTTAATCAGAATATTGTCTTAATCATATTAAAATCTGATTTTTCCATGTAAATGTACTCAATGTTACACATAAAATTAATGTAATGCCGTTGAAAGTTTATACCATTTAAATCGTGACCATTTTTTACAGTGTAGCCAAAATGACACTTTTTTTGAAACAATGACATCATGACCAGGAGGAGGGAAAACCTCCACGCATAGTGACAATAATGGTGGATTACAGAGCTGTGTTTGTGCTGCAGGTGCTGCTAAGATTGGTAATGTTGCAACAACTAGATGACCGACGGAGATGCATTGAATCCACCATGATGTCTTGGTTATGTCTGTACGCTTGCTGCGTTCTTCTGTGATTTTAGTGTATCCTGAGGCTCTGTCTGTTTGTTTACATAGTCACATATAGGTCTGGAATATGAATTACACTCAGGTTTCCCATTTCCAGCTGGACGCAAACATATTTTTTTTAAAAGGCATTAAAAAATTTTTAAAAAGAATCGTTGCCATCTAGGCATAGCCTAAATGTTACATGAGTTGTTTTATTTTCTGTCCACTTACTTTGTAGTCTGTTACTGAAGTTTGAGATTTTTGCAACCCTTCGTTTTTGGTATTTTTATTATTTGCTGTTATACATTAAGATAATTGTACATTTAGAGCCATTCCAATATCATTCCAATTCTCTTCAAAACACAAATTAAGATATTTTTGATGAAATCAGCAGGGTAGCATCTAAGGGTGAGGCCAGAGGGGCACCGGCCCCTGTTTAAATCAGTTTGGCCCATGTTGTGGCCCTATTCTCTAAGGGATTGCTGATTTATATTAAAACTCTGACATCAAGATGTGCATTAATTCATGTTGAACGCCAGATAATACCTGCTACTTAAGCTATTTTTATTGTATGACAAGTGCTTTCATCCCTATAGATCGACTGTCCAGTTCCGAAACAGAAATTAAAATTGTTACAAAGTTGCTTGGCATGGTTCTCTTTCAGAACGCAATGTTTAAAAACAGACCGAAATTGATAGTCATATGCATGCATGCAAGCCAAGCACCAATTGAATAACTTGGCTCCCCTCTGTAAACTGTGGCCCCACCTTGGCCCCTGCCTTTAAAAATGACAAAATCCGCCACTGGAAATCAGAGTTCTTTGACCCTCCGTAGGCCGCATTAGTCCCAAGACATTCAGAAATAGAACCAAAAACATTGTCAAAACATTCCATGCGAGTTCTGTGGTTCAACGATAATCATACAAAGCTCCATGATTTTTTTTTTATTATTACTTATTTATTTTTTAACTGTAGATTAGGGTGTGCTTCACTATAGTAAACAGATTGTACAGCACATGGTAAACACACACTGACATTTCATGGAAGTGAAGACAAGTGCAACCAAAATACATTTCAGTTTTGACAATGTTTTAGTTCCTTTTCTGGACTTTTGTTGTCTATGGAGGATGAGAAAGCTGTTGGATTTCATCTAATAAATAAAAATCTGTGCTCCCCAATATTAGCAAAGGTCTAAGGTAGGGATTCTCTGATCAGGATTTTTGAACCAAATACAGTATACTGATTCCTTGTTATCGTGAACAACTGATATTGAATACTGATTCTGATAATGATATTTGATATAAAGATATCTCATAATGAATAAAGCACATTTTCTATTGAAGTGTGATACTTAAGTGGAGATCTTGCCTTACCTAAGAGAATAAATATTAAGTGTGGACATGTCATGGCCAGAAGCAGTTTTACAGAACGAAGTAGAGGAAAGAGATAAAGTGTTAGTAAAAGGAAATAGGCTTATAAAGTACTGTTTATTGCAATAAGTATTTTACAAAAAATTATATCTATTTACCCTTACGGCTGTAATGCTTAGCATCTCTCATCGCCATGATTTGTGGTTTTATATGATCAGTTCATGAGATTGGCCGGATGGGCGAGTACTGATCAAGTTATAAAATGTGAATATCAGCTCATACCAATCTCTAGCTGATTGATTGGAGCATCCCTAGTCTAAGGGGTTTGAAACTACATAAAGGGGAGTAATTAATTGCAGAAATAGATTTTTGGACTTTAATTAAACCATAAAATGTTAAATACTAGTAGTCAGTTTACTGGTATTTACACTATTATTTAAATCGCCAAATAGCTTATCTTAAACCTTGTTTTAGGCTTAATATTCCACAATCGTCTCTCTATAACTTGCACTGTTTTATGTACTGCACAGTTCATCATGGAAAGCTGCTGTGTTCTTTCATATGCACTTAAATGCACTGAGCAACTTAAAATCCTACAGGGCTCTTTTATGGAATTACGCTTCAATCCATTTTTTCTGGTTAGTAAATCTGGCCCATGTAAATGAACCTGTCACTCAATAGTAATCAGAGATAGTAGTTTAATAGCTTTGGCTTTAATAGCTACAAGGCTTGAGTTGTTCATCTTGGCAAATGCAGCTTGTGCTACAATGCGCCTTAAAATTGAAAACAGTAAGATTATTTACTTGTCTTTCTGTCATGATGTAGAAAGGGTCCAAATTGTTGTCGTTTTGTGGTGAAGCAATGCTAAAAACAGTTAGAAATACATACAAAATGTGGCAAATCAAGCAGCAACACAATAAAAGCATTTAAATTTGTTCAAAATGTTTCATGCCAAGTTATTTTTGATGGTTTCAGATTCTTATCAGCATTTAAACTCACCTGCTTATTAAACCCCAAGCATTGAAAAGGTTTGATAGATTTTAATAGTTCATCTATTAGACCTCATTGTCAATGCTCCATTGGATGCTAACATCATTATAGCATCTTTTTTTAATACTCAGCAATTACCCTGTGGTTAAATGGTTAGCCAATGGACCTTCTGCTGGATATAAAAAGGGTGAAATTGATCTTTAAATACACAATCACCTGACCTTCACTCATCCAGCATGGCGCCTTAAAATCGATATCAAGCCTTACTTAAAAGTAGACAGTGGTTTGGCAATTGCTTTGTGCAGCCTTTATGGTCACCAGTGGACTTGTAGAGCTCATCTCAATGCGTCTTTGTCAGTTCCAGCTTCTAGTTGATTGTGAGGAAATGCAGTTGTCGAGTAAATCGCAGGCCATGTAGTGTAAGAATTGCCTCTGTCTACTTCTCTCATCATTAGAGCTGAACAAGAGATGTATTCGTCAGAAGCTGCCGGGCGCCTCCAGCTAGATGCTGCAGTTTCTCCCTGAGGAGCCTGTCTCTGGTATCAGTGTGTCGTCACCTATAATCCTCAATAAACTGCCTTTGGAAAGTGGGAGCATGGAAGTTCTGACACATTCTTCAAAATCATTGGTTATTATTGCTGTTGCAGAGAAATGGAATACAAAGGTGTTTATGTTTAGTTTTCTTATAACTATTAATTTTTATTAATATAATAGGCGTTAACACTAGGTGAAGTTTTTTTTGGATAATGTGCATTTAGTTTTTTTACTGAGTCAGAATGGTATAAAACTTGTTGAACTTGGCACTTCTAAAAGTGGCCATCCACTTCGAATGTTATCACTCAGTTGAAAGGGCATTATCAGCTGATAGATAAGGGCCAGTAAGGGCCTTCTGCGCCTACTTGTAGGCTCAAAGGGCTGTTATCATCCATCCACATGGTAAATCAGCTATGCTAATAGAGAAGACTCCAGATCTGTTTTTACATTGCTGTGACAGTTGAGTTTAGGGTTGAGGGTAGGGGTAGACATTAATAAAATACAATTAATGGGAAATTAAATAAACAATATAAATAATTCTTGTTAACTTCCGGCCGCAGCCGTATGTGATCTATAGCTGGGTTAACCATGTGTGGATGCAACCATGTGTGGATGCATGATAACAGCCTTTTGAGCCTACCAGTAGCCGCAGAAGGCCCCTACTGGCCCATATTTATCAGCTAATAATCACTGATAACGCCCACTCAAATGAGTGATAACATTCGGATCTGCTGAAGTGACAGCCATGGCTAAAAACGGTGCTAAACTGGAAGTGAACAGTAATTAAAAAATATTGTTATGAAGCATTTGGTCTTGCACCTAAACAAAACCTCAGTGAATATATATATATATATATATATATACTTAATTTTTTTTTTTTTTAGAGATCTACCTCAAAATCAATCTTGCTTTTTATTTTAAATTTATATTTCTAACAAATAACTGCACTCATGTTAAACAATAATAAATCATTGTAAATATACCGCAATTACTGTAAACTCAAGTGTATTTGGATACAATTAAATCTTTAAAAATGCTTGCAATGTTTGGAAAGTGCTTAGATTTTGGATAAACTGCTTGTAAATGTAATTGTGTTGCTTTCATAAACATTTGCATTACTAAATAAATGATAATAATTAACTAAAATCTTTTTTTTTATTTTGAATTAAAATTAAAACTCTTGAAATCTGCCTGTCTGTTATATCTGCTCTTTTAAAAGTTAAAAAAACGCATATCCATTTAACATCAAAGATACATGAGACACATTTAACCTGTGAGTAAATGTTATATAAGAGAGTAATTGACAGTAGTTCAGTGTTGGGCTTGTTTTTTTTTTTACTTTGAATCATATAGTATACTATAGAATACTTTGAAAATAACATCTGATATAATGTGATGTATACTGTATATGTTTAAATATACAATTTGCCAGAAAATTTGTTTGAAAAATGCACCTGAAAGTGCTTAAAATGGACTAGGCCTGTCACAATAAACAAAATATTGACTTGTCACACAATACATGGACATGACCTCAAAAATTTTTGATGATGAAATATATATTGCCCATACATAAACAATTTAACAACATTTTAGCTGATTGTGCAATGTCTCTATCTCTATTGGAGGAGTCAGTATGGTTAAACACTATAGAATTCACTGTAAATTACTTTATTTTCATGTGGATGCCTGACAACTGAAAATAGATCTGGTAGCAGATATAGCAGCCTCTGTTACTTTTTACTTTGCACTTTTTTTGTTAACATTTATTATTGTTGTTATTATTAGTATTATTATTATTTATTTATATATATATATATATATATATATATATATTAGGATATACATTTTAATGTTTTGATTCCAGTGCCTAATTATGAAATGGTTAAATACTATAATTAAACATTATTAAAAATTAAATATTATGTTCTTTGAAAGTGTACTTGTGTTGTGATATTACAGTGCATCTGGAAAGTATTCATAGCACTTCACTTTTTCCACATTATTCCAAAATGGATTAAATTAATTTATTTCCTCAATTCTACACACAATACCCCATAATGACAATGCAAAAAAAGATTTTTTTAAATTGTTGCAAATTTATTTAAAATAAAAGACCTGAAAAATCTATCAGCCTTTGCTCAATACTTAGTTGATGCACCTTTAGCAGCAATTACAGCCTTAAGTCTTTTTGAATATGATGCCACAAGCTTGGCACACTTGTCTTTGGGAATTGTTGTCCATTCCTCTGTGCAGTACTTCTCAAGCTCTGTCAGGTTGGATGCCAGTGTACAGCCATTTTCAGATATCTCCAGAGATGTTTAAAAGGATTTAGGTCTGGGCTCTGGCTGGGTCACTCAAGGACACTCACTGAGTTGTTGCGAAGCCACTCCATTTATATTTTGGCTGCGTTCTTTGGGTCATTGTCCTGCTGGAAGTTGAACTGTCGCTCCAGTCTGAGGTCAAGAGCACTCTGAAGCAGGTTTTCATTCAGGATGTCTCTGAACATTGCTGCATTCTGTGCAATATTATCGATACATCTAACTATCGCGATAGTCTCTTTTACGATAGTGTATCGATAGTCCAACCTCAAGTATCGATTCAAGTTGTGCCAAATGACCTCCTCCTCCGCTCCTGTAGATGTCCCTAACTCGCGATCAACAAAACGCCAAGTAGTACGGTATCAGAAGTAAGCAAGAGTGAGCATGGCATAAAATATAAAGGTGCCTCCAGCTTTTAGAGCTGACGTGTGGCTGCACGTTGGTTTTATCGCTATAAGGGTTGGGTCGATAGACAATGCCATCGCCGATGGCATATAGACACCATGATGCTGCTGAGGCGGCATCACCGATCCTCCACACTGCCCCTGTTGCAAACCCGCTCGTGAAAAACACACACTCAGGCCCTGTTTACACTGATACAGCTTAGTTTTAAAATGGCCTTTTAGAACGAAAATGATCCACATCCACACTGGCATTTCACCAAGCATTTCTGAACAGCCCTCCGTCTGCTGAAAACGCACATCACGTGACCACACACACACACACACACACACACACACACACACACACAGCCACAGCCCCACACACACACACTGTCATGCGCTCCTCTGAACTCCAGAGAAGTGTACGGACTCTATATTGCATTGGTACGGACAGTTTATTAAGGATGTACCGCTGGATTGCGTCTCACTATAAGTTAGTTGTTAAACCTGATATTTAATTAATCTGGTCTCTATCTAACGACTCTTCAGTCTTTTGATTCAGGTAACATGTCACAGCGTCAGTACACTGCTTCAGTCTATCGCTTTCATGATTGTACTCCGTAATTTTAGTGAAAACCTCAGATACTGTTGGTTAGTTCCTGTTGGTTGTGCAGCTTTTTTACCAAGCAAGTGTGTGGATGCCATAACGGCATGGTTCACTCTGCCTAGTCATGCCCCGTGGAAAAGTGATTGACAGGTGGTAATTTGTGTGTAACTTACCTTTATTTATTTATTTATTTATTTATTTAGTATTTTTTTATTTATTTATTTATGATTTGGTTATGAGTAAAACAAAGGCCATGCAGGTCAGGTAGTTCAAAGGGTAGGCTACAATTAATTAATTAGTTATGAATTTATTAATTATTCATAAATAATTAGTTCACCTCCCCCTATGACGACGATGCCATGGTCCTTCGCCATGTTTCACATTAGACATCGTACGATGCCAAATTGATCAACATAGCCCAACCCTAAATGCTATTCCAGGGAGTACTGAATTAGACAAAAAATAAATGGCATTTGTAAGCTTTGCAATATACATAGTTCTCTGTTCAATCACACAGTGCAGTTTTAGTAAATTGGAATAGATGGAAAATAAATTGGAATTGGAATTTTAATTTGTCTGCCGACTTAATCAAATTGTCAATTTAATGTGACACGCATACTAATACAAACTTTTGCAATATATCACAATATTTATTGTATTGGGATATATCGCGATGTATCGCACCGTGACCCATGTATCGTGATATATCGTATCGTGAGGCCCTTGCCAATACACAGCCCTAATCCTGACTAACCAATCCTGTCTCTGAGGTCTACAGACAATTCCTTTGTCTTCATGCTTGGTTTGTGCATGCACTGTCAACCCTGGGACCTTATATAGACAGGTGTATGCCTTTTCAAATCTTGTCCAATCAACTGAATTTACCACAGGTGAACTCAAATTAAGCTGCTGAAACATCTAAAGAATGATCAGTGGAAACAGAATGTACCTGAGCTCAATTTAGAGCTTCATGGCGAAGGCTGTGGATACTTATGTACATGTGAGTTATTATTATTTTTATTTTTTTTTTATATAAAGTTTTAACAATTTTAAAACCTCTTTTTTACATTGTCGTTATGGGGCATTGTGTGTAGAATTTTGAGGAAATAAATTAATTTAATCCATTTTGGAATAAGGCTGTAACATAATGAAATGTAGAAAAAGTGAAGCGCTATGAATACTTTTCGGATGCATTGTATATTGTCATTCTGGCAATAAATGAGTGCCATAAAATGGTATTAAAATGACAATAATATTGTTTATCGCAATATATTTTGATGCAATATATCGTAAAACAAAAAGTAGATATCGTGACCAGCCAAAACTGGACTTTGGAAAAGTTGCAAGAACCTTGTAAAATAACTTTTCATGAGCTCATTTGAACAAACATGAAGCACTAGAAAAAGTCTCTAATAAGAGAGACCTTTTCCAACTCTGGATCTAAAGAATTCAGCATCTCTCTTATTATGGATTACAGAAAAGCAAGTGCACTTTATCACCTAAAAGCAAAAGTGCAGGGTTGGCCGTGCCACTTGAGCTACAAGGCTTTGTGTAAGGTGTAAGGCTGATATTCGTGAACACGTATTCGCTTGGATCAAAACAAAATCTGCGGCACGTTCAATCTCCCCCTCGACTCCATGAAAAATAAAGGAGGTGCACACAGGAGAACAGAATCAAAGGTTGAGGAACAAAGAGTCTTCGTGAATGGAACACAGCACCTCACAAACCTAAGAGACATTACTTAATGCCTTTTCAAAGTCCTGGCTAGCGGCACTGGCAGCTCAAGCCTGTTATGAATGAGAAATTCAGCGACTGATGAAGAGAGAGCTACTAATAGTGAGAGCGAAATGCACCCCGGGGGAAAGCCAAAAGGGCCGAGGGAGCTGACAGATCCAACCTCCTACAGAAAAGCTCCTGTCAGACGCCCACATTGACGTCGTCCCGATGGGTAGAGTGTTGGGCATTGAAAAGAGTGGGAAGAGAGCAGAAGCAAGAAGAGGTTACTGGCTCTATTTCTTTGCCGGCAGGGGGGATAAGAGGAGGTGTGGTGGAAGAGTCACGGAGGTGGTGCTCTTCTGAAAGCTGTGTCTCTTTCGTACCCTTTCCCTCTTACACTTCTCCGCCCTTGTTAAATTGACGGAAGAGCGGGAACATCATGACCTAGAGCTAAAGAGAGAGGTGAGCAAGTCAAAAATGTGTGCTCAAGCAGTCTCTCTCTGTCCTTTGGTGTTTGCTGTTGGGATTTGGAGGAAGGAGTCCAGGCAGCAGGAAAGAGAGTACTAATGTACGCTTTGGATTCAATGCTTTTGATTATTTTTGAGCACTGGACTTGCCATGACATGCTACAGCCCCCACACCCCCCTGCATCACAAAATATAATAGTCAGCATGAAGGAACATTATAAACTGCTTTTTCTGTAGCGTGACACTTTTGTAAAACATAAAGTTCAGCACTTTTTTGTGCTTGTTTTGTCATTTGCATTTGATTTGCTCAGTGGTTTTGTATTGTTTTGTTGTTGTTTTCAAAATTGAGCAGAAATTGAAAAATACATCAGCAACCTATTTTTGCAACGATGTATTAAATAGCACATTTTGTTCATTATCAAACAGCATTTCTATAGTGTCACTTGGTTATTACTTTTAGTTGTAGATTTTTGTTCATGTAATTATTTTAGCCATTTTGAGTTTTTCATTTTGTGTTCCCCTATACAATACATTGCTTCCCACACATAGACTTTACTTGGGCAAGTCGCCCAGGTATATTAATGGCCTACTACTATGATTACTACTATTACTAATATTACTAACACTACTATTTTCATTCTTTAACACTTTTTTTTTTTTTTTGTATAAGAAAGCCAAACGTTGACAATCGATTAACCAGTGGAAAAGCTTCTCTCACTCTGCATGTTTCCTACTGCTGATTCTGTGTGAGCGAGAACTGTCAACATTTACACAGACAACCTCCCATGCTCAGCAGACCTGCAGACTTTTTTTGCACCAAAATGCGTCCGGCCATTGTTTTTGAATCTCCTAAAATGTCCATGATTCAGGTTTTACTTTTGCTTTCTAAAGTTGCTGTTATTTGCATTTTTGCATTACCTTTTCGTAGTTGACTGCGCTCGCACTGTTGAGAGAGAAACATTAAACGATTAATCATTTAATAAACATCTCAGTTAAACTTTACTATATACTCGTAGAGAACAAATATGCTAGATGCAAAAAAATTTACACCATTAGAAATGGCCTATCAACTAATTCGCCATATTTGAATAATCTACGCTTTCTATTTTAGTAATTTTAGCAATGTCTATTTTTATAGTTTTTTTTGTTGTAATTTTTTTCTCATTTGCTGTATATTTTAATAATTTAATGTTAATATATTACATACTTTATACATATCTAAAATGCTTTGGCAATACTGTAACTTTTATGCCAATCAAGCTACTTGTACAGTGCCTCTGCTGTGTAAATGCTGTCAGTCAGTGTAGCCGTATCAGTTTGAGCCTGAATTAGACAGAAAATGAAGAGGACACAGCTGAACCTCACGCCTGCACTCTAAAATAAAATCTGACAAGTGTCTTTCATATATATTCAGAATAAGCATGTGTATGTAATATGAAATATTCACATATATTTTGCGAGTTTGTCATTTGAGATGTAAAACGCACAGAGACGCTGCAGCGCTGCTGAAGATTGTGTGCCTTTACAGCCATTTGACGGATATATATGAATTTGTTGTAAAATTGTTATCAGTGTCAAACAGCATTTCCCGTTGTTTACATCCTTGCTACAACATACTGTTAATGCTAGAAACTGTGCATGTAGTTGATCAATTTTAACTAATAAGAATACTTACAGGTTGTGGCTCACAGCTTTGTCTATGATGGTTGGAGCTACTTCTTTGAGGAGCTTTTAACCAAATCCAGCACTGCACTGGGAGAGATTCTGGAGGCTGTCCTTTGTCAAATGCTAAAGCTATATGTTTTTTATAATTCTCTGAAGCATAATTAAAATTAAATTGTAAGCATATTTTTTCTTTGTGTCGTGTCCTTTGGAAGCCCAAATACAGAAACAGAAGCTCTGTTGAAATAGAAGCATTTGGACAGCATTGCAGCTTTCTCTGCTGCATTACAGCACTACAGCGCCTTTGGCCACGCCCCTTTGCTAAGCAGGGTGTATGTGCATGGTGAATACGCATAACCTGAAGCATTTTGGGATCTCACTAACTTAGATGTATTTTTTTGTAGTCCCCAAACTTTGTTCGCTGTAGGCTTTGCTAAGCTAACTCTGTAAAAGCCAATGTCTCCCTTTGAGCGTCTAACATTTAGAGATGTTGTTTATGTTCACACAGCTAGATTACACATGAACTAAAGTTTAAATATAAAATCGTAGTGGACCACCTCTTTAAGTTCATTTTTTTAAAATGTCCTTATTTTTAATTACTTAAATTAGTTTTTATTATTATCTTTTTAGTATTACATTGGCTACAAGCAAAAATGCAAACAGTAAATATGTTTTGGTTGACGTTTCAGTAACAAGTTTTTAGTTGATGACTAATTCATTGTCATTCTGTACTTGTTCGAAGAGAGAAGTTGGGAAATAAAGCATTGTGATAGCTACTGAAAAATTAATTATAAAGATGTTTTTGCCACCAAGACTCATGCATTATTGTTACTTAGGCTTAATACACAAAGTCAACGCAAGTCACTATAGATAAAACTATTGGCCAAATTAGTGAATGTATTTCTAACAGGCAGATTTTCTGTTTGTGTGTGAACTTTCCCTATGTATAAGAACTGTAGCCATTACTCTCTGTGGATTCTGTAAATGCTAGCCACCACGTGTATTGTGGTGGAAACCCATAGTACAGTAGGTTAGAGTTTGACTCTCAAAAGACTGAAGTTGCTTATGCTGCGTTTTTGTTCATTGCACTAACTGTAGTCCTGTCAAGACTTTGAGGCAAGCGAGGGGGTGCGGTAGAGTGGAGCGGCTGCAGCTGCAGTGGAGTCAACACAGCCAGAGCGAGAACAGGCCAGCTCTGTCTGCATCACTGCTCCTGCATGCATGATCGCCCAACCACCTATATGCCAATCAGTAGCTTTTAATTGGGCAAAGGAGGGCAGAATGTCGCCTGTAGCAGTCATAAAGAACTGCTCCATCATCTCCTCCCCCAGCTGCCTACACTGTCTTTCATGCGGTTGGAGTTGTGTTCTGTGTAAAGACGTTTAAGCACTCTAGGAGTGCTTCAGAAATTAAAAAGCAAGCTCATGATTTTAGCCATCAAACTCTGACAACAAAAGCGCCGGTAAAAATGAGACCATACGATTAGTACATGCTGTTCCTGACTGGAACTGGATATCACATCTGTGTGAAGTCGTGCTTTTCTCTGCCTGTTTTTGCAGACGGCTAGGTCTTATGACAATCACTTTTCCACCATCATTAATTTTTCCCCCTTTCATCCTTTTTTATGTGGGATTGATATAAAGAACATCCTGAGCATTGGTTTCTAGCTCTGCTTAAGAGCGGAAACCTACAAAAAAAATGTAAAACTGTCTAAGCTGGTCTTGGCCGGTTTTTCAGCCTTCTTTCTGGTTTTAGAGGTATTAAGCACTTTTCCAGCATGCCGTTCAGCTAAATCAAAGCTTGGCCAGGCTGTGAAACAAACTACATCAGTGGTTTTTCAACTGGTTGTGCTTTAGAAACAAATTTTTACACTTGATTAATGTTGAAGGTGGATCATCTTGACCAACCTGGGAGACCAGCTTAATCAGCTTAACCCAGCTTTCTTACCTTAACCCAAATAAGACCAGCTGTCTACCCTGTTTGGTCTAACATACTTTTAAGCATTTTTTTTCTGCACCTTTTTGCAACTTTAAGGCACACGCTGGTATTACTCTACCATTATACTCAAAGAAGTAAAGGTAGAAGAGCGGTCACTGGCACAGCCCCTTTTTAAAAGGTACACATTTGTAACTATCAGGTCCAAATTGATACCTCAAAGCCCCAATATACCTCATTTGAGGGCTAAAAGAATTTTTAAAATGCTAAGTTACAGTATACTGTTTTTTAACACTCAAACTCCTATGTAATGTAATTTAATGTAATGTAATGTGTATTTATATAGCACATTTATTGTGTATGGCCATACACCCAAAGAGCTTCACAATCATGAGGGGGGGTCTCTCCACACCACCACCAGTGTGCAGCATCCATTTGGATGATGCGACAGCAGCCACAGGACAACGGCGCCAGTGCACTCACCACACACCAGCTATTGGTGGAGTGAAGAGACCGTGATAGAGCCAATTCGGTGGATGGGGATGATTGGGAGGCCATGATCGTAAGGGCGGAGAGGGAATTAAGCCAGGACACTGGGGTTACACCCCTACTCTTTACGAGAAGTGAAATGGGATTTTTTATGACCACAGAGAGTCAGGACCTCGGTTTAACGTCTCATCCGAAAGACGGTGCCCACTGACAGTGTAGCGCCCCCTTCACTTTCACTGGGGCATTAGAACGCACACAGAGCGCAGGTTGAGTGCCCCCTGCTGGCCTCTCTAACACCGCTTCCGACAGCAACCTAGTTTTCCCATGTGGTCTCCCATCCAGGTACTGACCAGGCTCAGCCCTGCTTAGCTTCAGTGAGTAACCAGTCCTGGGCTGCAGGGTGATATGGCTGTGGCTAATGCTATAGGCCTATGCTGCAGTAGGTGGTGTTGTAAATGTGTCATTCGTGCTGCTCATGTGTGTCCCCTAAAATCAAAGACTGTGAGAGAACAACAGTTTCATAAACATCTGGCAAACAGCTTTCTCCAGCCTGTCACAACCTGTGATGTGAAGCTCTACCTTGACGTGCCACAAAATTTACATTTTATATTTGCCACAGACACAGAATAGTGTCACTGGTGTGGATACACGCATAGAAAACAATGTTTAGAACAAAAGACATGTTGAGACATGTTGGCACATCTTGTTTTGTGTGTGACCCCCTCCAAATCTTTCAAATTTCTTTTCAAGCTATTGTACAGGTGCAGATACATCTGTACCAGCTCTGCTACTCTACTCTTCTGTGTATTCATGTTGCTAACTTGGTTTTGTTGTTCTCCTATCTAACCTCCAAGAATATAAGATGCGAAGCACATAGAAAAAAAATCTGAGTTCCACAACACACCACCATTCACATCAGTAGTTATGTTTCCATTTAAAGATGCAAATTAAATTTATATGCATAACTGAAATATCGGATATAAGACGTGTATAAAGTTGTTTTTTATCCAAGTAGTCAAAGAGAACAAAATAGTCACTTCCTGAATAACTGGTACCAAATATCAAAATGAAAAGAATTTGCTGCGGTACAAGTTATGTGAATTTTTTTTTCTTTATTTAATAAATGACTTGCGCCTTGGAAGACATTGCCGACACGCAATGAACGCATGGTAGCGCTTGAAGACGTGAGATGCGGAGCACAGACGCTCTTGACAATAGTAAGGTAATTAATGGATGGAGGTAATTGATATAATAACATTAATAATGGTATTTTAGATTGACCAAAACAACATTTCAGATGTTTTACAGTGTGCGCAACCTGCTGGTTAGTCCATTTACACACATTTTCATCATCACATGATATCTTATAACAAAATCACATGACCTTTTTTTTTTTATGCGCGTACTGGAATTTGTTCAGTAAAGTGCTTCCATTGTAGTTCATGCGCATCCTTTCATATCAAATAAAAAGTTTATCCTACTCTTTTATGTGCATATGTTTTTTATGCGCATTTTCTAAATTTTTGCGCATCTTGGCATTACCATCAATCCTTTTTTATGCGCATCTCCAAAATGCGCATAAAATAGGTGGATGAAAACGTAGTTATTGTCATTGACTAATGGTACATCAAAGGTGTTTGAGTCAAAATGCACTCCTCCAAATTGTTTGTTTTGGTGAGCAGTTTCTAACTGCTAAAACAAACTTGGTTTTGGCCAGATTTTTTTTAATTACTTTCAGTTTATTCTTTGACATTATTTATTTATTTTTTTTATTTTAGTGTCAAACTCAGTTGGAATGAAGAGTGGAACTTTGGCTTGGCGTGATTTCATTTGAAATGTTATTGTTACTGTTATTATAATTTTAGAGAAATTATATATTGCATATATTATAATGGCCATTTGAGTACTTGCTTTTGTGTAAAAATAGATATGCTTTTATTTTGGATTTTGAGCCTGAGACTGCAGGATTTTTATTTTACATTTACATTTAGTCATTTAGCAGATGCTTTTGTTCAAAGCGACTTACAATATTGTGTTTGGTGCAATTTTTCAAATGTTTTTTTTATGCGCATTTTCAAAATGTATGTGCATCTTGGTGTTTCCATCAACCGATTTATTTTTTTTTTTTTTTATGCCCATATCCAGAATGCACATAAAAATAGGTGGATGGAAACGAAGCTATTGTCACTTACCAATGTTAGATCGGAGGTGCTTGAGCCAAAATGAACTCCTCTAAATACAAACTCCTAAAACAAACTTGGTTTAAGCCAGATTTTGTTTGAAATTACTTAATTTCAGTTTAATCTTTGACACTTTTTACTTTTTGTTTATTATTTTAGTGTCAAACTCAGTAGGAATGGGGAGTAGAACTTTGTTTTGGTGTGATTTCATTTAAAATATTATTGTTACTGTTATTATATTTTGGAGAAATTATATATTGTATTTATTATTTTGGCCATTTGAGCAAAAATATTAATT
>CAIGQZ010032312.1:2351132-2364385 GCA_903798205.1 Danio tinwini | reverse complement strand
ATATATATATGAATGGTTTGCTATAGATGTTTGCTAGGATTTATATATGCGGCTATTTTTACCTAACCCGGTGATTGTTAAACTGTGGTATGCTTACCACTAGGAATTGCTGAATAATAAAAGCATATATACTTTAATAATAACAATGAACTTTTAACCCTTTGATGCATACTATAACAATGATGTGATCCGCATCGTCTGATTCCTTAAATGTACGATTATTTGGTGTGCTCAAAGTATTTGCTTTAGTGCATCACATCATGAGCTAAAAATCTACCACTTTGGCGCAGAGCCAGAGGAAGAGGTGCGCAGCGCTTGCGCAGCAGATACACAAAAGATAGAGAAGCCCTTCTGCTGACCAGTGTTCTGTTGGCATTTCAGTTACAGTCAACTAAGAAATCTTCCTATGTTGCATCATTGAAAAAAGAATTATTACAAATGTGTTGATTTATAATGTTTAAAGTGGCTAACAGTAATACATATTCTTATTAGAAATTAATCTGCCTCATTTTTTTTACTGTGCAAGCTGTAGTTGTTTAATTAGGCCTACTATGCTACTGTATTTAAATACTGGTCATAACGGTTGTACTTGGAGAGCCAGTTTTTTTTTCTGAGGTGGTACTTGATGAAAAAAGTTTGAGAACCACTGACCTAACCTGAACAATTTCCTTATCTTTGTAGTGAAGATGTTTTATATTAGGATTTGTGGAACTAGGTTGATTGCCATTATCGTACATTTAGTTCCTGATGTTGTTGCTGTGTTTGGACTATTCCTAAAGTGTTGTTCTTTTATATCATTGCAATTGCTAGGAAGCCATATTGTTTGGTCTTAAATGCTGTCAATAGCTTCACTTGTATTGAATGTGGATCAGCCCTTGAATGTACAAAAATATCCTGGAAAAAGTGCATCTCTTTAGTTTAACGATTCTCTCTGGGTGGCCAGTCAATATGCATTAATGTCCGTCTTCTTGTCTATAAAACTGCAGGCTGTGTTTACTTTTATAGATTCCTGTGTGTTGATGGGAATAGCTGTAGTAACAGGACCATTATGAAGATGCCTCCCACTCATCCACTTCTTTGCCTGCTATATCACTCAGCAACTGCTGCTACTTCTGCTTCTCATCCCCCTCTCTTAAGCCTATCCTCTTTTATCTATATATATTTCTCTCCTTGTCACCAAAACATGCCCCTCACCTTCACCATACATTATTAATTCAAATCCCTGGAAATTCCACTGCTCTTTCCTTTTGTTAAGTCACCCAAGACATGTCTTTATACTAAGCCAAAATAGATTCTTGTGTGCATGTGCTGTGAATGTGTTGCATATTGCATTAAAGACTCCTTTCAGAGTTAAAGGTGTATAGCTGAAAAGCTTCAGGAAGGTTGCAAAGGGATGATGAGGAGAGAGTGGGATAAAACAAACCAATTTGTAAAATGAAGGCTACCATGGAGGATTTTTTTTTCCTTCATGTGTGAAGTAGGATATTTAAATTCAAGCTGTGTTGTTTGTGCATCTGAATATTGCTTCGCAGTATGCAAAATGCAAAACATCTGTCTCTATCAGTAGTAGAACAATGCAGTGCATTTGCTGGGATTGAACTGTGCAAAGTGTGGACTCTTAACTATTCCATTGGAGAACAGAAGCTGAAAAACCATAAGATTTGATGGAAAAGTAAAAACAGTGTGCCAGGTGACTTATTTTTAAGGTACCAAGAAAGATTCTTGGGATTAAATCATACTTGTTTGTATTTCTTGGTCATTGCTTGTATGTCACAGGACAAAGTATACTACAAACCATATTGCCAAAAGTACATCAAACGGTGAGTTTTTACTGGATGTTTAGCACATAGAATTGGGCACTACAAAAACCGTGACTCCTGCCACCTGTCTAGGAAGAGTCTGCACCCTTCTCTTGTGAACTGTCCCTTCTCACTTTCCCCCTTCTCCTTCCATTTAGATCTATTTCACTCTTCCTGATTCTTTGTGACACCATCTTCAAATGTGTAGGTTTTGCCCTTTTAAAGGGTCCATCCTTTTTTCCCCCTAGAGTCAGCAGGTCCTCTCACTCCACTGCTTTGCTTTCTTTACCCATCCCTGGCTATAAATAGCTGACTGTATCTCTTTTAGCCTCATGGCTCAACTGGAATCTTCTGTCTGCTTCGGGGCTATGTTTGTTTCCTTTAGCTTTATCCTTTCATCAATATCTGAAGCCTGTAATCCATGAACATGAGCACCAAGGATGCTTACATGCATTCACTTGAAACCACTGTATCAAAATTAAAACATTTTTTAAATGCTGCCACAGTACAATAAAAGACTTGCTCCAAGATCAAGAAATGAGATATCCTTACCTGTAAACAAGTGCGTCGTCTGCTGTGCTATTGTATTGGATTTGATACATCCACACCAAGAAAGGCATTGAAGATCGACCCATTTTCCAGCGTATCTGAGCGGAGTTGGATGTCACGCCTAGAGCTCCTACCAGGGTTTCTGTTCCTCCATTACTGCTCCCGCTTCCTCTTTCTCCAGTATTTGTTTTGCCTCCTGTGACATTCCGTACAGTCACAACACCATTTCCTGTCCCTTCAACACCTCCCCGTCCACTGCTGATGTCAGAGGATCCAGGGTCCCTGTGATTGACAAGGGATATTGTACCATTCCCTCTGTGGGGAAGAGGGATGATCTTTAAATCTACCAGAGCTGTAGATTCTCCTGCAGCATTAATTGCAATGCAAGTATAGGTGCCATCATCTCTGGCACGGGTCACCAAAAAATCCAGTGTGCCATTGTAGTATGAGCAAATGCGACTGGAGTTGGCCACGATACGGTCATCTGGTGATACCCAGTGAATGACTGGCTCAGGGTCACCAATGGCTCTACATTTAAGTGTGGCTCTCTGGCCCTCCAACACCCAGAGCTTGTTGGTATTACGAGTGATCAGTGGAGGCTCACACGTGAACTCTTCCTCTGGGATGGACCAGAAATAGCGTCCTGCCAGATGAGCAGGTGTGGCACATGTCTCCATGTCGTCCTCACGAATTAAACGCCGTAGCCACAGCAGCTCACAGTTGCAATGCAGGGGATTTCCACCAAAGTTAAGGCTGATAATGGAGTTGTATGGTGTAGGGCTCACAACCCCAATCTGGGATCTGGAAAACAGAGGATCAGGGGGAAGGGTCTGCAATCTGTTTGAAGTCATATCCAATCGGGACAGTTTGTAGAGCTCACCGAAAGAACCCTCAGCAATCTGGTCTATTAAATTATGATCTAGATTTAATGTGTGCAGGCTTGCCATGTTCTGAATAGATTCCCAAGGAACTCTGCGAAGGTTGTTGTAGGACAGGTCCAGATCCTCCAGAGTCAGTAAGAAGTCATCAAAAGCATCTGCTGAAACATCTGTGAGCTGGTTGTTGTTTATGATCAGATGCTGAAGGTTAATAAGACCGGTCAGATCCTGAGGTCCCACCACTGTGAGACGGTTGGTGTCCAGGTGAAGTGAACGCAGACTCTCTAGATCGGCAAAGGCCAGCGGTTTAAGAGCATGGATGGTGTTACGTGACAACGTCAGGTCAACTAGTCCTGTCATGTTGGCAAAGTCAGCACCTCCCACTTCAAGGATGTAGTTGTCAGCAAGACGGAGCTCCACAGTTCGGCGATCAATGTTCGGTGGTACAAAGAGAAGACCTTTATTCACACAAAGAGTGCTCAGAGACTCTGATAAGTTCCGACACACGCAGTGAAAAGGACAGATGGACACCATTCCCCATGTCTCCCCTGCCATGACACCTTGTCCACTCTGCAGCAGTACAAAGCCTAGGAGACCCAGCCAGAATATTGTTGATTGTGACATGGGACATGGGCAAACACTTATTGTGCTGACGGGGATTGGTAAAGCAGGACATCTTGACTTGTCCAATTTCTGCTTGTCATGTTCTTGCAACAGATAGGTTCCTCTAGACAGACTTCCTGGTTCTGTGCGTAGCATGGTAACCAGGTTGTCCACAGACCTGTGTAAAGAAAACTAATATTAGTTTCTCACAACTCCCAACTTGAAATGGATGAATTTAAGCACATTCTGTCTGCCTCAATCCTGGCACAGCTTTTCCAATCCAGTCCCCTGCTCAAATGTGGTTATCCAATAATTTCCACTGAGATTTGGTGTTATGCCTAGTCACTCATGCAGTATAAGCTGGCTTCATCTAACATTGTGTCAAAAAGGAGCTAATCGTCATCCAATTTAACAATGTCCACTGCTTCAGATTAATGATGTACCTGAAATCCTCTGCCAGTTGTTTTGATTTCAAAGCGTTTATCATGTGATTTATCATGTGTTCAGCAAGAACCCTAAACTTTTCCCTTGGTTTGTGAGCGAAAGAGAGACTCGATTTGGCTGCCAGGGACAAGCCCCAGGATGATCAGTCACATTCTAAATGATGAATGCCTTGGCTGTCTTCTCATCGCAGATGTGAGATTATGTGGCTGTTGTTGTGGCTGTGTGTGCAGACAAAGTGTATCTATTTACCCAAGTCTTATGTCCTTCTGTTTGTTCTCCTCTCTGCTGCTCCCTGCTCTCCTACAGGGGTCTGATTACTCCATTAACCTGATACATAACTGTCTGTGTGTGTCTGCTCTGCTGCACACACAGACAGAAACATTCCAACCAGCCAGTGCAAGGACAGTAGGGAGCAACCCAAGCTTTAATGAGCGTGTAAATGATGTTCAATTTCTTTACAGGAACAAACCCCTGTGATAACTAATGCACAATTGTCCCTGAACATTTAAAAATGCTTGACTTGATTTAATTAGTCTATCAGTTGCAAACAAATATGTGTTTTGCTTTGATGGTTTTGATTCTTGTGTTGGTTGTTTGTTATTTTGGCCTGTTCATTTCAGTCTTACATAATGGTTTGAGTGTCATACTTTCAAAGCAGTTTTTAAAACAGGAGTGTGTGTGTGTGCATGTGTGTGTGTGCATGTGTGTGTGTGCGTGTGTGTGTGTGCGTGTGTGTGTGTGTGTGTGTGTGTGTATGTAAGTGAGAGAGAGCGAGAGAGATGAGGAGATAAGATGGGGTAGCATGGGGAGTACAGTTATATCCTATAAATAACCACATTCCTTTGGCTCAAAGCTGTATTTGTGCAAATTTGCTATAAAGAATGAATACCCAGTGGAACTGATATTCATTGTGCTGAATCTGGATTTACACACTGTAAATATCCTGCAAACCATTTGCAAACCTCATGAGCTTCTACCTGCCAGCGGTAGATTGGCTTTTGTATGGAGGTAAAATAGAAAACTGGGAAAAAATGCTGTGGCTTTACTTACCTGCTGTGTCTGTTTCATCAAGATTTAAAATGGTTTCCAGTCCTTTCAATTATTTTATAGTTGAACTGCCCAGCTAGCCCCATCCTTGCTAGGTGAAAATCCAGAGTGAGTCACTGCGGAATTGTTTAGGTGTGCTGAAGGTCCTCATAGTTAATGACTTAAAATCATGGTGATGTGAATTTGATTTGAGGTTAAATGGATGAATAACTGACAGTCACATCATGACTGCCTTGCCATTTTATTCTTTGCAATGAGTCACTGCCCCGTTTCCATAATCCTCTGTGAACCTAAACGGAAGTGGATGTGTGTGGATTGTCTTTTTTCTTGAATTTCATGGTTTTCTATGTTCCAGGAAACATTACAATTCTTCCTCGCTTCACAGCATTTTCAAATTCAGCATCAAGGGAAATCTTTCTTTTAATTGAAATCTTCTTTTATTTGCAAAGGTGCTTCCAGTAGCAAGTGCCATCCAGTCCATATCATCTCAGAGTGAACTGTCAAAAGAAAAGAAATTGTCTTAATACACCAATATTAGCTTTGCCATTAAGAGTCTTCTTGTTTTTGTGTTTATGCATAGAATTTTAGCTGAGATGCCTCATCTTGAAGTGGAAAACATGTTGTGTATCATCCATGTCTATTTGCTGATGTTGGCGTCTTATACTATTGAGGATCCTAAATTAATTGATTCTTCCTGTAAACTGACGCATTAAAGCAAATAATCCAATTAGACCTGCTTTCAAGCAGACCCTGTAGGTCTGACTGAGCCAAATCTGTGTGCATGTGTGTGTCTAGATGGACTTGAGGTCTCTACTCTCATTTTCACTGCATGATTCTCTCCTGTTTAGTCTCTAATCCACCCTGAACTCTTGTAGTCTTTCTACTTTTACATAAATGTCTCCCTAAATGTCTCTTTACTCTACCTAAGCCTTTCCTAAATATGTATAGCATTAAGACAAACACACACTAACCTTTTTATTTCCAAATTCCTGTTCCATGCTCATCCAAGAGAACTGCTGCCCTCTCCAGGGGGTCCCTTTTTCTCTACATCCTCTCAGGTTCCTTTTAGAGGGATTCTGGGTAGCACTCTCAGCCCTCGTATGTCGTCCCACAGCTTCTTTTGTTTTTACT
This sequence comes from Danio tinwini, assembly GCA_903798205.1. Lineage (NCBI taxonomy): Eukaryota > Metazoa > Chordata > Actinopteri > Cypriniformes > Danionidae > Danio > Danio tinwini. The sequence goes on along the minus strand of CAIGQZ010032312.1, from coordinate 2,357,934 downwards.
TTAGCAAATGGTCCCACGAAACCCTACCCTCAAAGTAGGAAAGCATCATCTAGAACCGCAAAGAATCTGCATATAAGCATGCAGTCGTGTCCCAGCTGATGTCTCTTATTGCAATCAATGAACGCCTTGTTTTTTTCTTTTTTGTTCCTGCTTTGTATTCTCGAACGGCACGAGTCTGTGATTTTGTTGGTTTTGATGCAGGGAGCAAGTCGATGTGAGTGCGAGCATTTGCGACTGCAATGTGTCTGCTACAGCAAGGGCAGAGCGAGCGAGCGGGAGGGAGGGAAGAGAGAATGGGAGAGGGAGAGAGAGAGGAAGAAAGAGAGAGGGAGGGAGGTAGGGAGAGTGGCAGATCCTAAAGCAGTCTTGGCTATTAGTATGAGAGAGAAACAAAATGCCAGGGTAAAAATGGCAGATTGGGAATGCATTGGATGTCTAGGGTGTGAGATTGGACGTGGAGAGGAATCGCCTAAAGCTCTATCTCTCTGACAGTACATTTTTAACAGCAGGGCATTATTGGCAACCTAAGAACTTTTGTCACAAATGCCCCCACAGCGTCAATTTTTCTCCTTCTGTAAATGCCAGCTCATTATATAGCAAATGGATACTGAAAGAGCCGCTGATTGGACAACTGTTTTTAGAGATGCATAGGTTGTTGGAGGTGGCGATTCTGATGCCCTTGGCAGGATTTGACATGGGTCCACCTTCTCCAAATCACCTGACCATATGGCCATATTGAAAATGTTATTTTTATTGTATGATATGCATGGTTTTTACTTAAAATCAATGATAAAATTAGGGCTGGGTGATATGGCAAAAATGCAGTCCGATAATTATTTTCCATATTGAACGATAAAGATATATTTTGATATCAGTTGTTAATGCCTCCAGATTTAAGAGTATTCCAACAATGACTAAAATCACAAACATTAGAGAGACCATTAAATAGCATAAAGTAACATATTCGGCGGATACGTTTTCGGTCAGCGAAAATTCAGTGCATCTCTAATATCAACACACCTATATATTCCTATTGTGGTACATCTCTGCTGTGTGATTGGCTCTTTGATCAATGTAGAGTATGTAAAAGTGCACAGCTTTTTATTATTGACATAAAATTTATCGCAATTCAATATAATATCATTTATCTTTATTTTTTATTTTTTTTTAAGTATCACCTTTTTCAGTAACGTTCAATTTGGTAATATTATTTGTATGAGTTTCCAACTACTATTTGGTAGTTTTTATTAATCTTGATTTAATGTTAATTTAAAAATATGTGGTGTACATGGTTAATCCATGTTTGTTCATTATACACAACCTAATGCCATACAGCTTGAATTAGTTAAAATTGTATTTGTATACATTATGATTTATAAGTTTATATGATTAATAAGATCAAAAAACAGCATTTATTTGAAATAGAAATCTTGTAGCGTTATAAATGTCTTTACTTCACTTTTAATTCATCCTTACTAAATTATTATTTTCATTAAAAAAATAATACAGCCAATCAATCATTCAGCCTATTCTACTGACCCCAAACTTTTTAACGGTAATGTAATAGTACTGTATACAACATTAACTAAGATGAACAAACTCTGTACAGGTATTGGTCATTGTAGCCATATCATAAAATATTTTTAACAAATCAAATATTTTTGTAATGTGTTAAGGCCAATTAATACCTGGTACAACAACTATATAATCATAACTATAAGGATATAGGTTTACAAATCATTCTACATTTGAAATGATAGTCATTTCAAGTCTTTTTTTTTTTTTTTTTAGCTAATGAGCTATAAAAATCATGGACAGCCAATGAAGACCCAGTCAGCTTTAAAGTATGCAGATATTTAAAGCGGCAGACAACAACAAAACTGCAGCACATGTCTATAACTAACAAAAGAATACTGTGTTGGTGAGGACTAATACGGAAATTATCATTCTTGAAAAAAAAACTGGCCTTCAGGCTAAAAATCATGTCTTGGTCAAGTGGTAGGACTCCTGCTGTTAATTCAGACAGTCACGGGTTCAAAACCCCCTGTCTGTACTGGTTCATAAGAGAGCTGTTCTTATAAGCTGAGCTGTATAATCATCTTATGAGTGTGAGGCTAATACACAGCTTTACACAGCCAGCAAAGTTGAGAAGCAGAGAAGGAGCCAAAGATGTTCAGTCCAAGTTGCACTTTTTTTCCCTCCAATTCTCATGTTCTATCTCTGATTCTCTGAATCTTAGTTTTTTTTTCTGGGCGCTGTGATTTTAGGTGAGCGTGAGTCACTCACAGTTTTTATGCATGTCTATATATAGAGGCCTGACTACATGCAAGCAGAGCTAAGCGGACGGCACGCAACATTGCCAGCAGCCTGCTATAGCCCAGCTCTACACACTTGGAGCATGTAACCGGTGGGCTCGGAGTCTGCTAAACCTCATTGCCGCTCACGTATCAGACTCGAGATTTGGCCGATGAGCCAGAGTCATGTCTCCGACAATGACAAATCATGAATAATGCATTTAAGTACCATAAGACAAAGATGAATGATTCATGTGTGTATGTACATAGCGCATGCATAAAGAAAGAGACTGCAACTGCTGGATCCAAGCCACAAGTAATTGCTGTGAAGGAATGATTTCCAAGCAGGGGTACGTTCACCCCAGGGGAAACTTAAGCGGGTTACTGTAAGATTTAGCAGGATCTTAAACCTATAGGACCGAATTTGTGACTTAACTTATTAGGGCCATAACAAATTTGTCTCCTTTTGAAGAAAACAAAAAAAATCTGTGTGGTAACTTTTCATTTTTATTAAAACATACATTGCTGATAAAAAAATGTAGTACTTTATACTATTATAGTATAAGTGTAGTACTTTATATATTATAGTATAAAGTAGTATGTAGTACTTTATACTATATGTGGAAACAGTGGAATTTACTGTTTAAATGTTGTTGTTTTTTAAATTAACTATTCATCAAGAAATCCTAAAAGGGTGCATCACAAATATAAAGCAGAAAAATGTTTAAAAACATCGACAATAACTAACTTTTTGTAGATCACCAAATTAGAAATTTGACAATACACTAAAGACTACATTTCTTGCTGACATTATGGACAGTTGTCATCTAACAAGCATGAAAGTATGTTCAAACTCACATTAGATTCTTTTAATGCATAATCCGTTAGTTCTAAGTGTCGGTACAGAAATAGAAACTTTAATGCAATTCTCTGTAAAAAAACAACAACTTGGATTAACATGGAAAAGATGCTTTTTATCACATGGGCACAGGTTTTTGAATAGTAGTGCATGTGTACATATATACCAGTGTGTCCCAGACATAAGCTGCTTCCCAAATAGCACACTATACACTTATGCACTATGTAGTTATGCACTTACACACTCAACAGCATAGTATATGAATGTAGTGTCATCCCAAATGGAACACTGGTGGTTTTACTAAGCGGAAATTCAAAGCGTTTTCCAGATGACATTTGCCAAATTAGTAAAATAAATGACCAAACTACCACTAGCCCCTACTCTGCCCCTTCCGCTACATGAGCAAAGCCACGACCATTGCGTGTGTGAAATGTCCAACATTTAATTTTAACGGTTAAATAAGTGCATCATCCAGGTAATTAAAGTGCACGTAATATTTTTAGAGTTTTTAGTGTGAATGCACTACTTACACTATTTATAGTACAAAATGGAGTAGAATAGTGCATAAGTTTGCGATTTGCGACGCACCTATAGACTTTACTTGGGCGGGCTGCGTAACAGGACGTGGCCCTAGAGGCGTAACTTGTAGTACGTTAGAGGCGTAATCTGAAGTTGGAGACCCACATGTCAAAACTATGTTGTCAGCAAAATGGCGCTGTACCTCAGTTATTTACGTACCTACTCCATACCTAAACCCAACCATCATAGTTAATGTGTACACCTTTCTCAACCCTAAACCCAACCATCCCAGTTATTAACATCTACACCTTCCCCAAACCTAAACTCAACGGTCATAGTTATTAACGTCTACACCTTTCTCAACCCTAAACCCAACCATCCCAGTTATTAACATCTACACCTTCCCCAAACCTAAACTCAACGGTCATAGTTATAACGTCTACACCTTCCCCAACCCTAAACCCAACCATCACAGTTGGCACAGAGGCTTTCATACTTGATGCGCTCACCATTGTACTGTTATTTGCAACCACAGGGGAGACGCAGAGTAGACTGAGAAAATACAAGAGTAACATACAGCAGAGTAACATAAAATACAGAGTAAACTGTCATGGCAAAATGGATGAAGTCAGTGAGTGGATATGAATGAGTATAATAATATATCAATTGAATAGGTTGTGAATAAATTTGGAGAAAACTAATGAAACATTTGCTGTAAATGTTCTCTGTTAAGTATTTCCGCCATCTTGCCTACATCTTGTTGTGAAGATTACTGCAAGTTACGCCTCTAATTTACTACAAGTTACGCCCCTTCATCTTACAGTCCGCAGACAGATACACTTGGGCTGCCTAGGTATATTAATGGCCACCAAAGTATATTTAGTAACACTTTTTTTTTTTTTTACTGTTATTAACATCCTTTACTTTTTTTTGTATCTGCCCAATAACCAAACATCTGCAATCAATTAAGTAGTGGAAAATCTTGCGTGCACAGAACCGGTTTCGTTCTGTGCACGTGAGACCTTTCAACACGCACAGACAGTTTCACATGCTCTACAGACCAACAAAGGCGCGCCTTTCATCCAGCCCGGGTTTTAAATCTTGTATAATGTCCGGGATTCAACTTTTGCTTTCACTTTCTAAAGCTTGTATGCTTTTTTGCATCACTTTTTAACTTAAACCTCTTTCGCTTGGCTTAGCAATTCACAAGAGCGAGAGAAACATTAAATTATTCCTTTTATTCAATTTAAACAACACAGGAAAAACACCACTATGTACTCAGAGAGGACGACATGCCTGTTCTAAACTGCCTGAAAATTATATGTACATCATTAGTAATGATGTTAATCAATGTTAATCGACACGTTTTAATCTTGTATTCATCATAATTTTTAGTGTCTGTTTTTATAAATTTTTTGTCATTTATTTCTCATTTGCTGATTTAAAAAAATATATAATTTAATGATATTAATGTTTTTAATAGCCTATTTTATATACATACTTAAACTGCTTTGACATTCAAGTTTGCTTTGAACTTGAAAGAGAAGCAGATTTTACCTGTTAGTGGGTGCTCATGGCTTCTGATTAGCATAAAAGAGAAATTGTGGAGGTCTGTTTTTTTTAATTTTTACTTTAACACATTGAAAAGAAACCATGTATAACAGTGTATAATAAATAAAATTATTGTTAATTAATTATGTATTGTTTGTCACATTTGTGATTTGGGTAAATGGTGTGATTCGGCTACCACCACAAGTAAATTTCAAACCTGTGAAAAGCACTTTACTTTGTATATTGAAATGTGCATCAAAGCAAATGCAAACAATATATACACACAATTGTTTCAATTTCAAATTCATATATCATAAATAAATTCATAATAAAACTTTTTTTTTTTTTGCTCATAGTTGAATTTTTCCTCAGATACATGTGTTTGCATCATTCTCGTTTGCAGGTGAACAAATGAGGATGTATTTAGCTCATGGATTGAGATTTAAAAAGATTACAATAATACAAATGCCTTGAAGTTAGTAAAGTGCCCCATGTGGATTTTGTTTATGAATAAATTTGCTGCTAGGTTTTTCTCAGTTGGTTGCCCTCAGAATTGTCAAAACTTGTGGAAGACCTCATTATAATAATGATAGCTTTTGTAGTATTAATTAGATATAATGTGAAAATAAAAAGAGAAACAGTAATTTGTGTTTTGATGTTGTTTAAGGCGCATTTGAGCCTTTCTAATGAGGTTGTGGAGAGACAGAAGGTTGGGAAATGCAGTAAAGCACAGAGGACTTGAGATATTTCAGCACCACGGACAGCTCCGAAGTCTGAGCTAGTCAAACTGGTTAATTCTGTGAGACTACGTTGTGATATCGCCATCTGTACTTCCATCTGTCTTGTTATTCAGGTCCCATGGCTGGATGGTTGGCACTGTAACTGCTCATTTAACCCTGTTTTCTTCAATGTGGCTTCTCCTCATTTCTTAGTGTGAAAATCCAGACAGGTAGCCTTGAAGACATCCACAGCCTATCAGTGCTTAAATGTTTAAACACTAATGTTTTCTTCCCCTGCTTCCTATTATTTGCGGCATTCGGCAAATGCAGCCAGTCATTGTGGAGAGCTTGTGGGCAAAGAATTGTTTCCAGCTACAGCCAGTGGTTTAGAGCTAGACAACAGTGTCCAAACAAAGCTGTAAAAGACATTTCATTAGTCTGGATTTGTGAGTTTGCTTGTGCATGCTCTTCGGTCTACTATGGTTATTTTGCCTTGAACATGGACAAGATGAGGTTGTAGAATCAAGTTATTGTAAGATGTTATGTTATATGTTTCCCCCCAAAAATATTTTACTTCTTGACAATAAAGAAGTTTTTAAATCCTGCAACAAAAAATGCTTTCTTAATTTTTAAATTGGTACTATCATGAATATCTTTTTTTTTTTTGGTTTAGACAAGATAATTAAGTACAATTCAAAGAGTATCCCAATGTCTGTGGTTTACCACAGATTTACATTTTGCATGTAAAAAAAAATAATAATAAATACCAAAAATAGGATAATACTTGATGAATTGTAAATAATTATCTTGTAAAAAAAAAAAAAAAAAAAGATATTCATGATAGTACCAATTTAAAAATT
>CAIGQZ010032312.1:2338949-2350732 GCA_903798205.1 Danio tinwini | reverse complement strand
TATATATATATATATATATATAATCAAATCAAATAAATAAAAATCTTGAGGGAACCCACAACAAAATATTTTCTATGTATTTCTATGACCTATTTAATAGTTTTGATAACTCTATAAAATGTAGATGGAAGTAGATGTTGTGCTAGTTACTGAAAAACAGTAACTAGTTATGGTTACTAGTTACTTCATTCAAAAAGTAACTCTGTTACTTTATCTATTACCTACAACAAAAAGTAATACATTACTGTTAAAAGTATTTTAAGTTACTTTTGCAAAGAACATTTTTAATGTTTCCATTAATGTTTTTAATAATGTCACATATATACTCTGTTGATTAACTTCACAGTTTTAATTTGCATTGTCACAACTAAAACACAAAACAGACTTAAATAAAAATAATTTTTAAACACTAATTAAAATCAGACCAGCAGCCAACAATAAAAAACACAAGGTGATAAACCAGCTGAATAATAATTTCAGAAACAAGAAAGCAAAAACAAAATTACTTCAGCATCATAAAAGTTGTTGTATTTTACCCTTGAACATGTTCTTTCACAGCTTAAGTATGAAAACTAGCAACAATATACAACAAACACATTTTTATGAAATAAATTAATGTGAATTGTCATTCAGAATCAGTTTGGTGAAACTCGGCATTCATTATTATTATTATTATTATTATTATTATTCATATTATTATTACTATTGCAAAAACAACAGAAGAGTCACAGTGTATACAAAAAAACAGAGAAAGTCTGTACAAATGTTTTCGATTAAAAAGAGAATTCTGAATTGAATTTAAGTATAATGACAAAATAAAGAATATCTGACAATTTGCTCTATTTTGTAGATTTGAGTTATGAATTAATGCAGTATCGGTACTTAGTATTGTGATACTTCAGCTGGTATAGTGTCATGGCCTGAATTGATGGTGTCGTGACAACCCTACCTCAGACACTACGTGTGTTCTTTAAAGTGCTTGGTCGGCATCCACCAATCCTACAATGCGTCGCCACTGTGAACATGAAGATTTGGGCTAGACTGCAGTCAAAATTATTTAACTTATCAAGTAATGGACAAACACATATTGTAACGATAACAGAGTTAATATATTTTAAAAGTAACGCATTACAGTATTAGTGTAGATGTGCCTAGTTTATTTAGCTGGTGGTCAATTCAGTAGGTCAATAACAACCAAGTGTAATATATAGTAAATCTGTTGTATGTCTAAGCTAGTGTGTTTATTCATAACCAACAAAGGCATATTTTGGTGATGATCTGAGTGTGAAGTTGTCATCTTCATTACATCCCTTTTCCATGACGACTTATACTAAATACATTTTAATGTTCTGCTGTGTGCAGTTTAATAAAAAGCACAATATATTAAAGCATTTTTGGCATTTCCCTGTTATCTATAGAACCAAACAGGAAATTGAAGGAGTGTGACTTCGTAACACCTCTATTTTAATCGTTAAAATAGCAAATTTGTCTGAATTCGAACGTTCTTCGAAACAACATTTAGAAAATTGTAAATGCGCAAGTCAGCAAAATTTGTAACGCTGTTCTAGCCTTTTTTTTTTTGTATATTTTAATGGGAAAATTGTGTATATTGTGCCTTTTTAATGATTATTATAACACAATAAATAATAAGCAAATAAATGCAAATGTAAAGCATCACAACAGACACTTTTATACAGTCAAAATAGCTACTGTCAGTGGAAGCCTTGTGTATTCAAAATAAAAATGGCCCGCTCTTAAAAAAAATAAGACATATTTAAAATGCCTTGCTTTGAAATGCTTAGTGCGTGTTATTTTGGAAAAGAATAATGATGAAGTTTGGAATGAGCCGGAATTTAAAATGAGGAAGAATCCTGCAGTCAGAGGAATCTGGGTCAGAGTGCTGGCGGATTACAGCCGAGTCTCTTCAACTCTCAATTCTTGGGAGAACATTTGGATTCGACCTCTCTTTCTAGTCTTCCTCGTCCTCAATCTCTCCTTCGCTTCTTCTCTCGGATTCTCTGCTGAACCCGTCCATAGGGAGTCAGTGTGTGATGAGTATGTTTGTAGGTGGTGACAGGGGTGCAAATGCAGAGTGCTAAAAACTACAGAGCTTCAATTAACACTTCACATATTCTGTTAGTCTCTCACATCAGCTCCCTTTCCAAATCGCTATTTCCCCAACCTCAGTCTTTCTTTCATCTCTATCTGAACGATTATTATCACTCTTCCAGTATCGACAGTAAGGCTAATAGATTCTGTAAATTTCTTTATGGTCAGCTCTTTTAGCTTGCAGCATTGAACATGTTGGAAAGTGAAGACTTCAAAAGTATAGCATGTTAGCTCAGGATACAGAGCTGTTTCTTCAGGGCTGTAACAGTGAGCACAGCTTCCTCACTGACCCGAGCCCAATTTGCACACACTCAAAGGCAGGTTTGATAGTGATGGAAGGGAGTATTGAGTGTTTAGATAATGGTATTGATTTTAGAACTGCCTACAGAATGGACCCATCTAGGGTGTGTAGGACCATTAGCACCTAAGCTAAGATTGTGTGTGTGGTGTGTGTGTGTGTGTTTCTGACTTGAAATTGGCCTCAGTCTCTCAAGAGTGGCCCACTCCAGGCTCTCTCCAGCTCAGCAGTTCCTCAAAACCAGTTAAAAATATATTGGTCTGTTCTCTTTTCTCTCCTCAGACAAACATCCCCTTCCTGCAGAATGTGCTGAGCAATAATCAGTTTCTGAACGGGACGGTGGATACTCAGTTTATCGACGAGAATTCAGATCTGTTCAATCTCAAACCGGTGCAGAACCGAGCCCAGAAACTGCTCCACTACCTGGGTAAACATCTTTCTTGCACAAATGACTCAATGAGCTGAATTAATTTTTGTGACATGTATTTCATATTCATCGAATGATTAACTTTCAATTATTTGGGTGGGTTTTTTTTGTTTCTTTTGGTGACAGAATTAAATTTTTTTCTCTCCCCTGAGGCATTTTATTTCCAGAGGCTTTTGTACTTTTAATTAAAGCATTTTGCTCTAACCATGCATAAAGTACTTTTGTCAAATACCTCGAATGATTAAATTAATTTAATTAAATTCAGAATATGACCAGTTATAGCTGTAGAATATCAAATCAAATCAAGTAGCTGTACGTTTTGTATAAGATGTCTAAAAACTAAATTAATAAAAAAACACTACAATTTTTTTTAACACATTGATAATATCTGGGATATTTTTATCACTGTTTATACCCAGAGCACTGATTTCACCTGTACAGCATTAATAATCTTACTAAAGATAATAAGCACGTTCATTATGAATCCCAAAATAAGTTAAGCTAACTTAAACCATTTGAGGAATTACTACAAACCAATTTAAGTTCAAAAACTAATACTAATGAGTACTGTGAACTTAATACATTTGAGTAAGTGAAGCAATTTGAGCACAGTAAAACCATATAAATGAAGAGAACTCAATCCAGCTGAGTACTGTAAAACCCAATAAGTTAAGGCAACTCAAATGGTTTGTTGCAGTCGGTTTCATCAAACGATTTGAGTTTAACTAATCTATATGAGTACTGTGAACTTCATTTAAGTAATGAAGTATTTAATTAACTCATTACCTTCAACACTGAGTTCAAAATTCTTTTCAAATGAGTAGATTTAAATTTCAGTAAATTTTGAGTTAACTACACTCATTTCATTTGATAAAGTTGACTTTTGGGTTTTACATTGTAGTAATACTATTAGACTTATCGAATAGAGAGAATTGTCTGGAATTGAATTCTGCACAGATGTGTGAATGCAAGAGTGTATAGGTGTTTCCCAGGACTGGGTTGCGGCTGGAAGGGCATCCGCTGCGTAAAACATGTGCTGGAATAGTTGGTGGTTCATTTCACTGTGGCGACTTCTAAAAAATCAGAGACTAAGCTGAAGGAAAATGAATGAATTGTGCACTTCCATTCAAAAGAAGAAATGAAGATTTTTATTGTGTAAGAATGCTTGAAATTATTCCTGTAAAGACAAATGCAGTGCTGTTTGGAGCATTGAAATCACTTCCATAAGGGCTTAATGAATTCAGTTTTGTAAAAACATCCTATCTGACGAAAATGTACATGTTGTGATTTCACTAGAACAGAAAAGTAGTTTACATGTAATCTGACTAGGCATGGGCCCGTATAAGTTTCTGATGGTATTATATCCTTGGAAAAAAATACCACAGTTTCATGGTATCACGGTATTGTGATTACTGCTCCAAAATAAGTTATTTTAAAATGTCTGAGTAATACAAACAAACAAAAAAAACTTTTTCTCTATTGAACACAATTTATTTTATTAAAAAAACATTTATAATATTTGAACAGTAAACAGGTCAGGCTAAATAGTCAAAATAAATGATTGATTTCTGCTTTTTTCATTAGTTTTAAAAACACAGGTCACTTTACCAAAAATAAATACTTTAAAAAAACAAAAAAAAAAAACTTACATATACCTCAGGAACGGTATAACAGAACATTTGTTAAATCCTTGACTTTTCCAAACCGTGGTAAACCTTGAAACCGGTTATCGTCCCATGCCTAAATCTGACCATACAGGTATATGTATTGCATACAAGTATACTGCACTCCAGTCTGTATTTTCTAGAGTAATAGAAGAGGACACACACAGTTTCATTCTGATATTATTTTAAAATGTATTAAATACAGTTCACAGAACTTGATTAAATCTGCAGCCTCAGTGAGTATAAGAGGTTTAAAAAATAAACAAGTAAACCTTTCCGACCCAAAACTTTTGAATGGTGCTGTACTTTTCAGCTTCCCTGCTCTTTTCTCATCAGCCCCTTTACAGAGCTTCCAGAAAGTGACTCAAGCCAAGAGCCAAAACCTTTTTAAGTAACGTGGGCTGCTGAGTCTCCAGTCCACTTGACCCATCCACTCAGTGTATTATAGCAGCAGAGGTGGATTTGAAGCAGTTTGCACTATTTGTGTGTGATTGCGTTTGCTCGTCATTCAGGGCATGTTATGGTGAACGGGCCGACTACTCCAATACCTGTCAAGGCTAAGCCTTCCCCCATCGATCCGGTCATTCCACCAGTACCCCTCGGTAAGAAACGCACAGACTTTCCTTATCTTACATACACACACTGCCAGTTTCTCACAACACAAACTCAGCATAAGCCTCTCTTGCACTCGGCTGCTGTGATATTTCATTGACGCACCGCAGAAGGCATGAAGTCGAGGATGTTTACGTCTTACAGAAGGTGGTCATAACTCATTCTTCCCCCTCAGCCTTTTATGAACTTCCTCATGACTATATTATACATCTTATACAGCAGGAAGAACATAATGCAAAGGCATTTGTTTACAACAGAGCCACGCTTTCATTCACTTTTTACCTCCATCTTGTGTGGATTTGTCTGTAAATGTGCCAACAGCAAAAATCAATTGAGTTCTAGAAAAAAACGACTTCATTCTTTCTGGGTAACACATCTATTACGATGCATATTGTTGTGCGTTTGTGTCTCTGTGAATAATAGCGCTGATAAAATGGTGTGTTTTTTTCTTCATTGTAGTCCTACGCAGCTTGGTGTTTGGTATAATGTCTGTGTTATTAATTGGCTGTGTGTTTTGTGTGTATGCACTCTGCAGGTGAGCCACCAGTGGGTTTCAGGGATGTGTTGTTGAGAGAGGGTCCAGATGGTTTTGCGAAGGCGGTTCGTGCCCACCAGGGTCTGCTGCTTATGGACACTACGTTCAGAGACGCCCACCAGTCCCTCCTGGCCACTCGCGTTCGCACTCACGACCTGAAACGCATCGCACCGTTTGTGGCACACAGCTTCAACAACCTCTTCAGCGTAGAGAACTGGGGCGGTGCGCTACTACTTCCACACTACTGTTTTCTTCTCGTGCTCCCTGTCCTGCACTCTTTTCTTCCCTCCTTATTTTTTATCTTACCCTCCTGTTTGCTTATAACCAGTAAACCCAGCCCACTATTCTCCAGCTTGACTCAGATATTCCTCTCATTTTAGCTGAATAACACAGTGAGAAGCTACTCATGAAGCTAGTGTTTGGTTTGTATTTGTCTTTGAATATGCTGGATCTTTTAACAATGTTTTAAGGTTTTAATGAACAAGTATTTGAGCAGATAAGAGCTGAGTTTTAGCTTTCAAATGATTCATGTTTCTTTATTATGTTTGCTTCTATTCTAAATTGACGATGATTTTAATGTCAAAAGAGAGAAGCATGTACAGACATGCATACATTTGATTGCCGAATGATAGAGATGTGAGTATTTGAGTAGCACATTTCCCACATTCTACTAGTTTGTATGTCTAAAAAAATTGATAGACCATATCTTTGCTTTCTCTGCATGACTTGTTGTCAAGTGTTATTTGAGAGAAAAAAGGTACAAAGACTTTTTAATGACTGAAAGTGTCTTTCACAGGTGGCATAAATGACATAATTGGTCTTTAATATGCAAATCTGCAATAGTAAACAACTACTGCTGGCAAAACACAATGTCACGTGACATATGAACAACCTGTCAGCAGTGTAAAAATAGATACACATTCTCTTTTTTAATGTTTGATTAAATTAAAAGGTAGATTAGAAAAAATAAATGAAAACAAAGATTCAAATTGTTCTTTTAGCAGCTGACTGAAGCCGAATATATTAAATATAAAAAACACAGTTGCACATAAATGACTCCAATTAAAATAAGGTGATCAAATAAATATACAGTTGACGTCAGAATTATTAGCCCCCCCCTTTTTTTATTTATTTATTTATTTATTTATTATTATTATATATTTTATAAATGATGTTTAACAGAGCAAAGCAATTTTCACAGTGTGTCTGATAATATTTTTATCTTCTGGAGAAAGTCTTACTTGTTTTATTTGGGCTAGAATAAAAGCAGTTTTTAGTTAAAAAAAATTATAATTTAAGGTCAAAATTATTAGCCCATTTAAGCTACTATGTATTTTTTCGATAGTCTACGGAACAAACCATCATTATACAATAACTTGCCTAATTACCCTAACCTGCCTTTAAATGTCACTTTAAACTGTACAGAAGTGTCCTAAAAATATCTAGTAAATTATTATTTACTGTCATCATGGCAAAGATAAAATTAATCAGTTATTAGAAATGAGTTATTAAAACTATCATGTTTAGAAATGTGTTGAACAAATCTTCTCTTCGTTAAATGGAAACTGGGGAAAAAATAAACAGGGGGCTAATAATTCTGACTTCAACTGTATATAATAAAACACTGTACATTAATAAATACATTGGTTTAATTCTTTCTGAAAAGCCAGCCCATAAAAGTCATTTAGTTCATTCATTTAGCAGTATGGGTATTCATTTATTTATTTGTAATCAAGAATCAAGTTCTTGTTTCCTAAGCCTAAAAATATTTGCTTAGAATTAAGGCTGAAAGCAAGGTTGAAACGAGATGAGTGCTTAACTTCATTTCTAGAATCAAAGTATGCAAGCACGTTTCCAATAGCAAGGTGCATTACTTGCTTTTAAGAGTTTTCCACATCTGTGCCACTTATGCTGGGTATTTTGATCCTCTTAGTTATTTTTTTGTCCTGCCTTTCTTTCTTCTCCACCAGGTGCTACGTTTGATGTGGCAATGCGTTTCCTGTGTGAGTGTCCCTGGAAAAGGCTGCAAGAGTTAAGGGCTCTGATGCCAAATGTGCCTTTTCAGATGCTTCTGAGAGGTGCCAACGCCGTTGGATACACCAACTACCCGGATAATGCCGTCTTCAAGTCAGTCATGTTCTATCTTACTTCAGAACCTGTTCACAGACTGAGTCAACTTCCCAAATGTTACTCTTTTTAGGAATGGCATTCCCAGAAAATCTAATGTTTGGATTCAGAATACAGCAATGATTTTGGAAACATTAGGAAATACATTATAATTGTCATTGATTTTCCTTTGGCTTAATTCCTTTTATTAATCAGGGATTGTCACAGCAAAATGAACCGCCAACTTGTCCAGAAAATGTTTTACACAGCAAGATGCCCTTTCAGCTGCAACCCAGTACTGGGAAACATCAATACACACACAACGGCCAATTTAGTTTATTCAATTCACCTATAGCGCATGTCTTTTGGACGGTGGCGGAAACCAGAGCACCCAGAGGAAACTCACGCAAACACAGGGAGAACATGCAAATGCCACACAAAAATGTCAACTGACCCAGCCGGGAACCAGCGACCTTCTTGCTGTGAGGTGACAGTGCTAACCACTGAGCCACCGTGTCGCCTGTAATTGTTTGTACCCATTTAAAATAATCAGTTTTCTGTCAGTCTTTGCTGCAGCCTCAGATTTTGATACCTGTAGTTAAAACCGTAGGTAGCAAATTTTTCAATAAAAGAAATGAGCAGAATGTTCTTCCAGCATAATATTTATGCATGTGGTTTAAGGGGTTTACCAACATTCAAGCCTAGCTTGAACAATACTAATATAGTGTTGGTAGCACAATCTGATGATACCTTTTTTGTCAGAACAAAGACTCGTAGGAGTGTTTTGTTAGTAAATCATTTGACTTTGAGTTGCTTTCAGTAGTAAATTATTTTGTCATTGCATTGTATATTGAGTAACATCACAATGCTGATACTGAATAGTGAGTGTTTTAAGACAGATCAGCGGAAGACTGTTAAGATATTAATAAATAAACCAAAAAATCATTCCGTTCCAGTGCTTTGTCTTTGGTAGCTTTAGTCTACTCCATTTGTTTCTCACAGCCATGGATTCTGGCCCCAAGCACCATTAAGATGGCTTTTAATTTATATTAGAATGTGGAGCTGGGGAGCATTTCTGCTCATTTAACGGCTTTGTTTTAGACAGTCCATAAAATCGCTGCTGCCATTTGCCATTCTGCATTTTCAGTCCCAAAATACACAATAAAGATCTTCTAGATAAAAATATCTCATATAAACTGAAGGAAAAAAATTAGCAAAAGACATTTTAATTGGTTCCAATTCTTGCTTAAAGAAATAAAATAAAATGGCAGAAATGGCACACATGTACATGTTTCTAAATCCTAACAAATTCACTTGAATAATATGTACTACTATTGTTTATTAATAATTTAATAATTTAATAATTTGTATAATTTAATTTACTTTATAATTGTTAATATTTTAGCAAAAATACTTAATGTTTTGCAACATTATTATTATTATTTATTTATATATATTTTTTATACTTCTGTTTGTTTATTTTAGTAATTGTAGTACTTTGATGTTTTTCAGTTAGTTACAGTTTCAAATTTTCATCTATATCTAATAATTATTTAATTGGATTCAATTAGCATTATTTGCCCAAGGATAAGTTTTAATAGTTTGCTTCAGTTAAAACAAACTGGTTTGATTACTCTGTTAGTGCTGGTAAAATACATATACAGTGGAAAAAGCAAAAAAAAAAAAAAAATAGGCTAACTGCCACTTCAGCTCTCAATTTTTTTATTGTAACAACGTTTCGACCTACATGGTCTTCATCAGATCTGATAAAAAATGTAAAAGCTAATTTTTTTTTAATTAGAGGGCAAAAGTGGCAGTGTGCCAATTTTCTTTTGACTTTTTCACTGTGTTTGTTTTTGATCGAGCACCTGCCTTTGAGAATCTCAGATGTGGGCACATTTCTGTTTTTTGGTTGCCTACAGTAAAATACATGTACACACAAATAAAAATATACGTCAGAAATTCTAATTACTTTTTGGCTTTTTGTGGTTTGGTCTTAAATATGACTGGGAATGCTAAATGAGCTAGGTCTAAATGTATTTTAATATTTTTTGCCCTAAACAAAGAGAACTGAACTATAAATTTGAACATCCTTGCTGAAGGATAAAAAAAACACAAAGAACCAACCTATGGTTACTCATTATCACACTATTTACTATGCTTTTGTCAGGTTCTGTGAGGTGGCCAAAGAAAATGGTATGGACATCTTCCGTGTGTTCGACTCACTGAACTATCTTCCCAACATGCTCTTGGGGATGGAGGCAGCAGGTACAGCAGGGGGAGTGGTGGAGGCGGCCATCTCGTACACTGGCGACGTTTCCGACCCAACGAGGCAGAAATATTCCCTAGACTACTATCTCAAACTAGCAGATGAGCTGGTCAAGGCTGGAACACACATCCTTTGCATCAAGGTGGTGGTTTGTTTATTTTTGTGTGGGATTTTTTTTTTTAAATCCATTTGTCTGTTTTGTTAACCTCAACTCTTGCTCACTCTTTCATCTCGACTGCTGCACCCACTCTGCTTCCACCCACACATTAAATACCACTGCATCACTGTCTGTTTGTTTCTAGTCCACATCTCTAACTTTCTTTTACTTTTTCCCCATCTCTCTCTCTCTCTCTCTCTCTGTCTCTCTGTCTCTCTCTCTCTCTCTCTCTCTCTCTCTCTCTCTCTCTCTCTGTCTCTCTCTCTCTCTCTCTCTCTCTCTCTCTCTCTCTCTCTCTCTCTCTCTGTCTCTCTCTCTCTGTCTCTCTGTTTGCTCTGCAGGACATGGCCGGTCTCCTAAAGCCCGACTCTGGCCGTTTGCTTGTCGGTGCACTGAGGGACCGTTTCCCTGATGTGCCGATCCATGTGCACACTCATGATACCGCAGGGGCTGGAGTGGCTGCCATGCTGGCCTGTGCAGAGGCCGGAGCAGACATTGTGGATGTGGCGGTAGACTCCATGGCAGGAATGACATCCCAACCCAGCATGGGGGCTGTTGTGGCATGTACTAAAGGCACCAAACTCAATACTGGTAAGGGCTGTCAAACTGTGTTTTATTAGAGCTGTTAAACATCTATGAATGCTATGAAGTCACGTTGAGCTTTATTGTCATATGTTTATTATATGCTTAAACACAATTTATACGTAGATTGGTAGATATATAATTAAACAGACAGACGGGTTAATGTAAAGATGGATAGACAGGTACATATGGTTGTTTGAAAGACTGGTAGATGCATAAACGGATAGATATCAGACAGAATGCAGTTATTTGAAGATATGTGAACATTTTAATGAGAGATAAATAGATAGACTCATAGACAGGATGATAGATAGACAGGTAGACTAGGCTTGATAGATGTATTTTGCTATATAATTTTATTTATTTATTTGCTAGTTTATTTAACAGGGACAATACTATTAATATTGTTTTACAAAGACAACCGATGTTGTGTCCATAGAGCATATAACATAAAGCTAATTTGCAGTCCTCTCCCTGGTTAGGCTTTGCATAAAAAATAAATAAATGAATAAAACATAACAAAAAAAATAACACAATACAACAAACATGTGTAACCCACCGGTCCTACTGCACCCAACTCTCTCTGAGCTGGGATCGAATCAGCGATTCTTTGTATGGGAGGCTAAAGACCATGGCATCTAGCATCTACCTTAGGGGCAAGACCATGTATTCGTTTACGCATGGTTTTTAAAAATGAAAACTTAAAAAAAAAAACATCAAAACTTAAGTTATATTTTTTTAGGAATTTGACAATGATGCCATTTTATTGGTTTCTGATCCATTTCTTCAAAGGTTTGTTGGTAAACAAACAATTACATGATAATTTTAAGTAATCTAATTAAAATTGGTAGGTAAGTGGGTGAGTTCTAATGGTGCATGGATGGATGGAAAGACGTGCTGGGTAGATAAATGGTTAGACAAAGACAGGCAGACTGATAGGACAGGTATACTGGTAAAAAATATATATACATATATATATATACACATATATACATATATATGCATATATATATATATATATATA
>CAIGQZ010032312.1:2314595-2325056 GCA_903798205.1 Danio tinwini | reverse complement strand
ATTAAAATCAAAATGTTATTCATTAAATAAATGTGAAAACTCTTGGAATAATAATGTATAGAAAACTACTGTTTTTCATCAGTTTGATCATTATGTGATGTGCATCCAGATATTCAGCTGAATATTGGATGGTAAAAATAAGTGCTTAACAAATATACAATCTGGCTTTGTTTACTCAATCCAATTTCATATTCTCTTCTTCCTCTATGCTACACAATCCAGATCATTTTTAGAGCTCAGATTTCACCTCTCCGTTGCTGTCAAGGTTGGAAGCCAGTAATAAAATTGAGATTAGCAAATAGGCGCTATGCTTCCGATTCATGCAGAAATACTGATTTGTAATTTTTTTTTCTCTCTCTTTTCCCATCAGTGAATGGAACGTTTAAGGTTGTTCATACGCTGCAATCATGACACGTACCAATCACGAACGGTGCAGTTTAAAATGCTCATATTTAACATTCTCCCTGGTTAAATAGAGCTTAATTATCACCCCCTGCGCTCAGAAGGGTCTCACCCTCACTCTCGAAATCTGCTCACGCTCACCAGATCATAAGCACTGTGGACCCGAGAATCCCACATTCAATTGCTCTCCCTTTTTCCTCCTCCCTCCTCATCCCGCTTACTCCGTCGCAACAGTTTCAATCTCCAGATGAAATTGAATAAAAATAACTTGCCAAAAAAAAGGGGAGGAAGAAAGAAAGAGTAAATAATCCCGTCCCTGTCTCCTATGGCCCAGAGACAGATCAACTGGGAAGAGCTTGAAGCAAAAAAAGCTTATCTGTTGTGTTTCAGAGAGGCTCTAACTGATCTCCTCCAATCCGAGGCGTCTGTGAGCGTTTGGTCTCGCCTTGCTGCCTTTCATTTCCCTGGGCTTAATTAAATGATCGAAGATAGTCGGCTTTCTGTTCTCGGAGTCCCCTCGCTGTTAATATTGTCAATATCGGAGGCCGAGCGCTACTCTGCTCAACAAGCGATGCATTAGCGCTGGGTTTCATTAGCGCCTCTCGCTTCTCACTTTCTCCCATTCTTCTCTCTTTTGTCCATACGATGCAAATGTTATCTGCTGTCTTAAGCCGTGTTTTTGCGTTCAGTCTTTCTATTCTAGTCCTGGGTTAGATTGGCCAGGGCGTCCTGAGGGCGGAAAAGCCAGCTGTATGTATTGATGGAGGCCTAAGCAAGCGCATCTTTCCTTTCTCTCTTATCTGTGCTTCTGGTTTCAGGTGACGCCCTCCTCTAAGATTGTGGGTGATCTGGCGCAGTTCATGGTGCAGAACTCTCTGACTCGTGCGGAGGTGGAGGAAAGGGCGGATGAGCTGTCATTCCCTCTGTCTGTGGTGGAATTTCTGCAAGGACACATCGGCATCCCTCATGGAGGCTTTCCAGAGCCTTTCAGGACAAAGGTAGGACCTGTGCCAGTACAGTTTACACTCTCGCTGCTGAAGTAAAAGTGCTGTGTAGCGATGCACAATATTAGGAGAACACTGTTTTTCCCCCCAGTATTAGCTTCAAATGTAAACATTGGCATCAGTCTGATATAAAAAAAAATGTTTAAGATGTTTTGCCAATAAGATTATAACCAGTGGTGTAAAGCAGTTACTACTTTTGTATGTTTGTTTTTTTTAATTGACTACAGTGATTGGCTATGTAAAATAATCAGTCCCGAGACTCTTGTCCAATCAAATCGTGGATAGAAAATTAGCATCAGACAGACTGTGACCTCAAGACATGGATGCTTTATAAATGCAGCAAACATTTCCAGTTAGCATAAAGTATGCAAGATGCAAAATTGTTACACGCAATGACCATGAGACTGCATGCCACTGATGAACACTGACATCTTTCCACAGTTAAAACACAAAATTTGGCAATGAGAAACTCTTTCTTTCAACAAACCCTCTAATGTCCATTCATGTTGTAATGTTGGTAAAACTGTAGTACACTGCTTTCGTATCCATCATGATTACTACAGAGTTCACTCTCGCTCTTGTTGATGCACTATGACCAGTATATGGCCTTCATTCACAGCAAGCTGATGATATGGAAATGGAATTGTGAATAAATATACTTACATGATGTTCTTGTTTTGTAGTTTAGTATTGTAGTATTGAATATTTTCACGTATGAGAACAATTCTAAACTAGTTTTAGTTGCTTTTATACAGAGGCTCTATCTACTTGTTTTAAAAATGTCACTTGCATTTTTAGCCTAATACCATAAGCTATGTGCACACCAGAACAGGCCAACAGAGACAATCAGATGAAAACCGCATCAGTGAGCTAAATTGCAAGTTATATATCAGTTATATAACAAATCAATAAAAAAAATGTGTTGTAACGGGTGAAACTCGTTACTATAAAGTGATAAGTTATTTAATTAGTTATGCTGTTTATTTATAACGTTGTTATTCACTGGTCATGTTACATATTGGGTAGTTTTCACATTTGCATAATGCCAGCCTATGTCCTTTGACTGGCCATGAACCATTGTTGACTTGTTTTGTGATCACTTTTTTTACATGTACAAGACATGTATAAAGCTGAATTCACATATGGTAATGTTTTGTTTCATTGTCAACATCAATCATAACCGACTGAGTCATCAGAGCAGAGTCAACTCTTGCATAGGAAGAGTTTAGAGCAGAGATGCCCAAAGTAAGGCCCGCGGGTCAAAGTTGGCCCATGGTTGGCACACCATCCCATCTGAAAAGAAAGGGAGACTGATGGGGACGTAGTTGGGGCGAATGCCTTTGACAGTGATCATCATTTTTGAATTTAATAATAATAATAATAATACATTTTATTTAAAGGCGCCTTTCTGGCAACTCAAGGACACTGAACAGTAAAACAGGAGCAATAAAACAAGAAAATAATATAAAAAATAAACACAACAATAGTGCAGATACAAATTAAGTATTAAAAGCCTTCTTAAATAGGTGGGTTTTCAGTTTTGATTTGAATAATGTGAGGGAGTCAATGTTTCTGATGGCAGGTGGTAGTAAGTTCCAAAGCCGGGGAGCAGAGCGGCTAAATGCTCTATTGCCCATAAACTATAGACGAGCAGAGGAAACAGACAAGTGGAGGGAGAAAGAAGATCTCAGGGTGCAAGAGGGAGCAGCAATGTGGATGAGGGCAGACAAATATGGAGGGGCGAGATTGTGGATGGCTTTGAATGTTAACATCAAAATTTTAAAATCAATTAGAAATTGAACGGGTAACCAGTGAAGCTGCTGCAGGACAGGGGTGATGTGATGAGAAGAAGGGGTCTGATTCACTTACAATATTTTTATTTTTTATAATTATTTTTTAGGGGTTTTCATCTTCATTGATAGGACAGTGAAGAGAATTTAACGCAACCTTTAGTTTTTTTGTAATATTGCCGGACTACAAAAAAGGCAACAGAAATGATTCTCATAAATACAGTAAATGAGTCAGCACCAATAGCCTAGTGCTAGTGTCGACACATAGCACCCAGGTGCTCATGGCGAACCGAGTTTGATTCCTAGCTTGAGTTTCTTTGCTGATCCTTCCCCTATCTGCTCCCCATACTTTCCTGTCTGTATATCTCTTCACTGTTCTATCAATAAAGATGAAAACCCCTAAAAAATAATTATAAAAAAAATATATATATATATATATCGTCAGTGAATCAGACTTTTTAAAATGTAAATACTGCACAAGACTGCGAGCGAATCAAAGTAAGCTCGATTAGTGTATTCAGCATTTAACTTGTGTTATACAGTAAATGGGATTATGTTTTACTGTAGTAAGTTCATTATAAAATATTAAAAATGATGCTGCATTAGTCAATATGATTTAAAATAATGTTTTCTAGTTAATTTTTAAAATTACTGAATAAATTAGAAAATTACCCATGGCAAATTTAATATATACGGTTTGGTATATATTCGACCCACACCCCTTAACCAAGTTTGCTTTTTGGCCCTTTATAGGAAAAAGTTTGGGAACCCCTGGTTTAGAGACTCACACCTTAAAAAAGGGCTATCTTGCAAAATCCCTTTTAAAAGGGGTTTAAACACAGTTGTGGGGCAACAAAGTGTGAAAATAGCCAGCCTCCAATGGTAAAAAATTCTTAATTCTATTTTTTATAATCACACTTGATACAAGCAGTCTGCAGAGATACTTTGATTGACATTCTCCCTTTAGTGACGAAATAAACAGCCCTGAGTGAGAAGAACGTAAGAACGTACAAATAAACACTGTAGTCTCAATACATTGCATTCTTCTTTGAAAGGACCACAATCTCATTTAAATTTAAAGCAACAGTCACCAAACAGCACAATTTGGATTAAAGCCTAAAAAGGGAAATTTCAAAGAGTTCAAGTTATTTGTGCAGAAGTTTGAGCTGAAACTTCTCATGCACTCTTTAGGAACACCAGATATACTTATTTTAACCATTCAGCTACTGAAAAGAGATTATATGAAAGGTGTATTATGAAATAGTTATTTTTATAGCTTGGATGTATACAGACCTCATAGGGGAGATCATAGGATGCACTTTAAGATAGCAAGTGAAAAAAAAAAACAGCCCCAGGGTTAGAAATCAATATATTGGGCCATGGAGTTGAGATGAAGGTAAGTTGAAACGGTCATGGAGATGAGTTAGAATTGATTGTTGTAAATCACTAAAGGTTAACTAAAGTTTAAGTCTCTGCTCAGATTTGGCTAATATCAGAATGAGGAGAACTGCCTGTTTTATATACAGAATTGCATAAATACAAGTTATTGAATGTTTTTATGGTGAACAAAATAAGCTTCAGCTTTCTCACCGAATGAAGAGATTGGCTTGATCGCAGTCAAGTTTGTCTTAAGAGGGTTTCCCTGCAGTCTCCAGAGTGCATTAATGCTGTGTTGTGCTTGTCAGAGATACGTGAGGGAAAACTATGTCATTCTTTTGTCTTGAACGCCCCAATTACCCAGCAGCCATTCCTGTGCAAGATTAGCCGTTTCCCTGACAAATGCGCCTCGCATCAGAAATGAACAATGCACACGCTGAAGCTGTTCTGTGCCTGCTAGTATGCAGCTAATTTATTTACAATGTCTTCTTCAGAATTAGTAGGCCATCTGCTTTGCATATATTTTAGATAACAAACATATTTGTGCAACGTGGTTCCGACCTTCATTTTTTCCCCGTCTGTTTTGTAACATTAATATTGTTCATCATTATGCAAGCATTTGTTTGCTTGCATAAAAAGTGTCTTATTTAGGTCTGCTGCCTATGTTCCGAAGTCATTCTTTGTTTTTCTGAATAAAAACACTTACATTTCATCATATCAAGTTTAATTCCTCACTCCTCGCACTTCTTTAGCCTCTTAAATTCATCCAAATGAAGCAATAGGGAGAGATTAATCCTGCTCCTGCTAATGATCGGTTATAAATATTCTCGCATTCAGCGTGAAGCTCAAGGGGATTGCGAACGCTCTACATCATCCACTTACGAGCAGCTTGAAAATACAGCAAGCCACTAATATTTGAGAAAAATCTATATAGTGGAGATCAAAATTAAAGAACAACTTGCAATTTCCTACAGTCTTTTTCAAGGTCACTACTTAGGCCTGTTTCAAGTTATCCTAACAGGAGTAAAAGAGCAGTTTTTAAAGCATATTTCATGAAGCACAGGATAAAAATCCTAAATGAGAAATCAGAGAACATTTTCAGATGCCTCAAGGTTATTGGTGTAAATCTGGCACCTGGTGATAAATTCCTTAATTATCTAACAAGCTAGAATGGGCAGCCTAACTTTTCAGTTTTCAATGACTTTGCAAGATGGCGAATCACTCTAAAGTGACTGAAACCCTCCAACAGCAGGTTGTCCAGATGAAGGCCAAAGGGACAGTCATTTCAAATCTGTGATCTGTGTGATTAAGTCCTCTAAAAGCTGGTCATCTGTGAAAGACAAATGCAGGAGAGGATGGGAAAATGTGGAGAATCTTTATGGTCAGTGGGCCAAATGCACAGAAGTGTTTTAGTTACCGATAAACTTACGATGAAAGGTTGACAATATTATATTTAATTTCATAAGGTTCAGTTTACAGTATTGTTAATGTCATTTAATCAAAATATAGACAGTTGAATAGATAAAAGGGGGATCTAGGTGCAAAGTCTAAAGCGCATGGCGCAAAAGCATTATGGGAGTGTCTTAATTAGGCATGGGACGATAACCATTTTCAAGGTATACCGCGATTTGGGAAAAGTCAGGGTTTTAAAACCACCAAAATTTTCTGCTATACCATTCCTGAGGTATGTGTTTTTGTTTTATTTTTATGATAACAGTATCTCCAGCAGAAAAGATATCCAAAGATGCTGTTTTAAATTGTAAATAAATCTGTGTTTTTGAAACTAATGAAGACAGCAGAAGTCAATGATTCATTTGAATCATTTAGCCTGACATGTTTACTGCCCCAAAATATTATAAATGTTTCTCAAAATAAAATATTTAGTGTTCAAAGAAATTTTTTTTTACCCAGACACACAAAAAGAATATATTTTAGAGCAGTAATCACAATACTGTGATATTTTTATCCAAGGTTATCATACATTTATGGTTATCATATCATACTGTCAGAATCTTTTACCATCCCATGCCTAGTCCTAATCCACTTTTGCTATTTTAAAGATGGAAAAATAAGCTCTGTGCCACAGCGCATGATCTAACAGGGTTGTGCTTATTCTCTTAATGAGTTGTGGTTGTGTTTTC
Organism: Danio tinwini; assembly: GCA_903798205.1. Taxonomy (NCBI): domain Eukaryota; kingdom Metazoa; phylum Chordata; class Actinopteri; order Cypriniformes; family Danionidae; genus Danio; species Danio tinwini. The sequence continues at coordinate 2,318,342 of CAIGQZ010032312.1, read as the reverse complement.
AGCATAATGTGCATCAAACCAATCAGAGTCTCATCTCCCATTCCCTTTATAAGTCAGTTGTGTCTCGCCATGGCACATTTGCGAAGTGGAAAAACTGATTACTTTACTAGCAAGAAAACAGTCAAACAGACCATCTGCAGCGTGAGGATGAAGAATGAGCCACCTTCATTCGCCCTCTATACTTTCTCTTTACTTTACTCCTTTACTTTTGTGGATAAGGAAATGGTGTTGCATGCACTCCACTAAAGACAATAGCCAACAAATGAAATTAAATATGTAAAGCACAAAGATTTGTTTCAAAACTATTTCTAAATTCAGTTCTAATTTCCAGCAAAGAATAAATGAACAATAATAACAAAGTGTTGTAAAAAAGTGTGCCAGGTGTATTATAGAGGCCCTAAAGCTTTCATTTAGTTGTTAAAGCATAAAATGAGATGAACGTCCATTTAAACTCCAGTGCCTCTTCATGGGCAAAACCCATTGAAAATAAATAAATGTTTATATTTTACTGTGAGAGTGATTATGTTTTGGTCAGATTATTGATTTTAAACATACCAGATCTTAAACACACGGTGAGTTTATAAAGGTATGACTGTGCCTTGGCAGGCTTATTTAAAATGAAAAGTCCCTGTTTTTAAACTCCATAGATTCAACACTGCAATAGGAAATATTTGTCAGTTTGGCTCTAAACATGGAAGGATCTGTGTCTGACATACAGTGTCTCAAAGTTCAAGAGAATTTGGACTGAATCTCTGCAGTGACTGAACTTTGATCGGCAGAAAGAATCACAAGTCTGGACTAAAGATTACTGAGGAACATGTTGTGTAAACTAAGAGCTGGTACAAAGTTAAACTGGTAGAGCAGTAAGAGCTGAAAACACTAAGGTAATGAAATGGCAGCCCAGAGTCCTCCTCTAAACCTGATTGAAAACCCAGGTGGCCCATCATAGTCGGTGAACTGTGGAAGTTCAGATTGGATAAAGATCACAGCAGAGCATTGTGATGTCCACAAATGTGCTTAAGTCATTTGAAGCAGTGGTCTTCTTCACTTCCTACTAATCTTTGATTTTTGTAACCTTTAGAAATATAAATTATAACCATTCTTCAATCTATGATCATTGCTGTTCTCTAACCTTTATCACCAGGTTTTCCACAAGATAAAGGCTTTTTATTAAATTTATTTAGTAAAACATTGTTGAGCTAGTGTCGTATAACACAACTAAAATTCCCTCCAATTTTAAGCAATGTAGACCTCAATATTTCTGAGAAATTTAAGTGTTTACAAATTGTTCTCTATTTTTCTTTTTTCTTTTTGTTTTTCAGGTTTTGAAGTCTCTTCCCCGTGTCGAAGGACGTCCTGGAGCCTCTCTGCCTGCCATGGATTTTCAGGCCTTGGAGAAGCAGCTGAAAGATGCTCACGGTGACGAAATTACTCCAGAGGATGTGATGTCAGCAGCCATGTATCCCAAAGTATTCCTGGAGTTCAAGGAATTCACCAGAACCTTTGGGCCTGTGGATTGTTTGGATACCAGACTCTTCCTAGACGGACCAAAAATTGCTGAAGAGTTTGAGGTGGGAGTATTTCAGTCTTTCAATTATTGAACGGAAGTGGCATCAAATTTTTATTCGCTGTTGCGGTGTCATAAATCTTCCTGTCAGCCATGATTGTACATGTCATTCCTACATTCCAGGCATCAGTTGTGTATTTCCTCTGCTCATATCTGTGCTGTCTGTCTCAGGTGGAGCTGGAGCGAGGAAAGACGCTTCACATCAAGGCTCTGGCTCTTGGAGATCTTAATAAAGCGGGGCAGAGAGAGGTGTTCTTTGAGCTCAACGGTCAGCTGAGATCTGTTCTGGTCAAAGACACAGTGGCCATGAAGGTGGGTTTCTAAATCCCCCCTGACCTATATAATCCATGATTCACATTATTATAGGTAAACTATAAAACGTTAAAGGAACACCGAAAGGTCCAATTATACATTTATTCCTCTTGGTGTAAGTGATTTTAATTTCTGAAACCAGAACACTTCTCTTGTAATAATCTTTTAGTCAGATTACCTCCTCTATGTGACTCAAATACTTCCTTAATTCCTATATATTCTAGCTGTTTAACGTTGTGTCTGAAATCTATAAAATGTCTTGCTACTGCCTAAGTTAAATCTTGTAGTCGTATACTTGATTTATGAATCATGACCTTCTGAATAATATTATTAACTAGATTAATGCACCAAAAATGTAAAAAACGTGAGTGCGCCTTGCAAACTTCATTACTGATAAGTATGTTTTTGAGCAAAAAACAAACAAACAAAAAGAACACACTGGTCCCAAAGTACTGAACCCCAGTGTAGTTTTTAGCTTTCTAACGTGTGTTGTAGTTTTAATCGGTTTAGCTTTCTATTCTAGAGTAAAGGTAACTATTACAATATTTGTGTCAATGTGATAGTTACAATAACATAGCTTTTTGTATGTGGGCACTGTGGTTGTTGTATATCACAATATATGTTGTATATCACTTTAAATGCTTAAGTGCCTTAAATGTCAGTTGTATTGTTTTGTTAGTTATTTAATCAAGGCTAGATGAAAGAATCAATCTGAAAATATTGTTCCTTCGTATAGCTGTTTTTGCTGTGAAGCTGTGTAACTCTGCTATTCTTATAGAATCATAATGAGTGGTAAAACATTATAGTTATGTGTACAGTTCTGGAGTAAATAGTTCATTAGGATGGCTAAAGTTAATCCATTGAGTGGTTTCTGTTTAAACCGTTGATAATTAATATTTCTAAGCACAGTCTAGGTTTATTGCTGTAAGGTGTTAGTTTTATTTGAATGTTTTATGAAGTACTGTGCACAAAATATATATGTTTCTATTTTGGTATGCATGTATTTTAGTTAATTATTTTACACTTATTTTAATTAGATTTTTTTGTTGCTGTTTCTGTTAATTAAAATGTAATCAAGTCCTCTAAATAGAAACCACACCTAAGAAATTGCATTATGCATTCATACTGGTCATGTGATAAATGCAAATACAGTCAACTAATTAATTATGTGAAACTAAAATGTCACTGTGTAGGTAAAATGATGTCCTTCAGTGTAACAGATAAATTATTATTGTCATAAAAATGTTCATCTTCATTCAGTGCAAAAGATACATTTATGTAAAAATGAGGCCACATGTTTAATTATAAATACTAAATAATATTTATCTATATATAATTTAAATAATTAAAAACGGCAAAGATAGTGGCAGTGTAAAGATTTATAATGGCAGTTAACTATAGCTATGGCTCTTTTATTGGTCTTTTAATATGTCATTCTTGTTCTAAATATCCCTGACAAGTTTTTTTTCTTAGCACTATAAAAACTTACACTAAAATAAATTGTAGTGGTTGTTTTCTTTAAATGACTGTAAAAATGTATGATAGTCCTTTATCTTTTCTCAAGAAAAAAAAGATAATTTAATGAGACAAAAAGATATATTATATACATGTCCATCTATCTGTCTGTTTTTCTATCTGTCTGTCTGTCTCTCTGTCTATTTCTCTCTCTGTCTGTGTCTGTCTCTGTCTGTTTGTTTTTCTATCTGTCTTTTAGTCTATTAATTTTAATATACAGATAGATTGTCTGTCTGTCTGTCTCTGTCTCTCTGTTCGTTTTTCTATCTGTCTTTTAGTCTATTAATTTTAATATACAGATAGATTATCCATCCATCCATCCATCCATCCATCCATCCATCCATCCATCCATC
>CAIGQZ010032312.1:2293698-2314585 GCA_903798205.1 Danio tinwini | reverse complement strand
CATCCATCCATCCATCCATCCATCCATCCATCCATCCATCCATCCATATTCTATTCTATTCTATTCTTAAATACTGTTTTTAATGATCCTGTAATGGTCAATATGTATGTATTTCGTTTTGGACGAGTTTCTGAAGGTTGAATGCAAATTCTCAATGAACCGGACACCCCTGCTGACCTAAATCAATTTTCTTGGATTTGTAGGAGATGCATTTCCACCCTAAAGCCCTGAAGGACGTTCGTGGTCAGATTGGAGCTCCAATGCCCGGTAAGGTGGTGGAGGTGAAAGTAAAGCAAGGGCAGCAGGTAGAGAAAGGACAGCCGCTCTGCGTGCTCAGCGCCATGAAGATGGAAACAGTGGTCAACTCTCCCATCTCGGGCATCGTGGCCAAGATCTACGTGACCGCTGACAGCACTCTTGAAGGAGATGATCTTATTCTGGAGATCACTGAGTAGATATCGCGAAGGCCAACAGCAGGGAACATAACACATCACCACTGCCAATCCCTGCACGGCTAAACACACACACACACACACACACACACATATACACACACACACACACACACACACACACACACAGATTGAGGCTGACAGTCAAGCTGTAGCAGTAGTACAAGCACAGATTACAAATTACAGATATTTTTACAGGATCTCAAAGAACAACACATATCTGCAAAGGTCAAGCGTGAATTCTTTGGCTTTAGTGTATTGGCTTTTGTGATCCTCAATCGCATTTGTTTAATTAGTATGTGAGGCGAATGTGAGCTAGTGTTGTTTTATTAACAGAAATCTTTCATTAGTATTAATGAATGTAGTGGAGACTAAACGATTTACATTAACCTAGATAGCAAGCAATAAATAAATGAATGAGAGAATGAGTCTTAATTAGATGCATTCCTAGCCATACTAAATATCACACACAGATGTTACATCGCTTTCATCATGATCCTTTACATTAACTTAAAACATTAGAACTGAAAAAAATTATATGCACAATCCCTTACTACTACGTCTTATGGCACAGAGTATCTTACTTGAATTACCAAGCGAAATGCAATTTATTTTAAGACAAATTGTCACACATACCCAATGTTTTGACCAATGGCCTTGCCTGCTTTGTTGCTAGGAAAATAAGGGCAGGAATGGAATTGATCTAGTCTCCCCTTCCACTTGAGTTTGTGTATCATGTAAAGGTGGAGAACGGTTACCCAGGTGGTTTGGGTTGAAGAGAGCTCCATTGAGGCCAACAAGGATCGATGGCTCTATATTCAAGAGCACTTATAGACTCCGGGGCGCATTGAGTAAGAACGCAGGCTTTAGGGGAACGTCCTTTTCCCAAGGCTCATCTTGTGCTTGTGTTCCAATTTCTTTCCTAATGTGGATTTATTTCACTGTCCTGTTACATTCCCCTTAGCTGCGGATGCCTCATGGCTGCTGTAGTGACACTGAATGGCTGTATTTCTCTAATTTCCCTTGTTGAACACGATTGATATAATTCGTAATAGATAATGAGGTTTTATTCAACAGCATTGGAGTAATTGAAAGCACTCAGCCTGAAATCTACGAGACGCACGACTGTTGCGCCAAAAGAGGTCCGGCGGGGTGCGTCTCAAATGGTTTTAACAGTCTTGACTCTAAGTAGACCAATTCTTCATGAGGACCAATAGCCTGAAGCACAGATATTTTCTCGTCGTTTATCATAACATCCCAAGGTAGCGGCTAGAGTGTCTTGTTTTAATTGTGTGATTCGTACAGACCCATACTGTAAATGTGCTGGTCGTCACTTTAAATGGATGTTGGCAATTACAATGGAGCAATTGTTCTTTATATGTAGTTCAAGCACAAAACTTAGATTTCTGAACTATCTATTTCATCACCGCAGTCATGTTTGAGATTGAGAAACAAATTGTTTCAGTTGTCACAGACCCATAAATGTCATGATCGTCCCTTCAAATGGATGTTGCCATTAAAATGGAGCTAATGTTGTTTCGACGTAGATTTTAGCAAACAAAACGTCTGTGACTTGATCAATAAACAGTCCATTTCATCACTGCAGTCATGTTTGATATTGAGAAACATAGTTTTTGTTTCTATTGTTTCAATTGTCATACAGACCCATAAACGTGATGATTGTCCCTTTAAATGGACATTGCCATTAAAATGTAGCTAATGTGGTTTCGACGTGGATCTTAGCAAGCAAAACATCTGTGACTTGATCTCTAAATCCATCTCATCACCGCAGTCATGTTTGAGATTGCTGTTATTTGACAAATACATCTCAGTTTACATGAGCACGTTGTTAAGGATTTAACAGTGACAGGCTCAAAATTAGGAGATTTGTTGGATGAGGGATGCTTCCTGTTGGTTTTTGGACTTTAATTTGGCTTTCATATCAATATGGGCCACTGGTGTAGGTGTCTGAAAATCTCAGGAGAACTGTTCAATGCTATCAGCTCTGACGGCCTCTTTTTTTGGGTTAAGATCTAGTTGGCCTGTGATTTGGTTTCAGCTGCCAGCAACTTGGATGTTTTTTTTTTCTCATTGTTTATCAAAACATCCCAGGGAGGAGACTGGAGCTTGTTTTTTTAATCGTGTGAAATATATACAGACCCATAAATGTGATAACCATTCCTTCAAAAGCATATTGGAATTACAGTGGAGCCAATGCTGTTTAGATGTAGATTTTAGAGCACAAAATGTAAAACCTTCGAACAATCCATCTCATCTTGGCAGTTATATTACAGATTTTTGTTATTAGATAAACACATCTCTGTTTACATGAGCACAACATTAAAGACTAAATAGCACAGAACTATGGCATTTTTTGGGAAAGGGTTTTTGGACTTTATGGTTTCCATCAATATGGGGGCCACTGGGTGTGGGTGTCTGAAAGTCTCTGGAGAACCTTATAATGCTATCATCTCTGACAGTGCAGTCAAACCTATGACCTATGAGTTAAGAATTGGTTGATGCCTTGGTTTTGTTTCACACCGCTAATATAACAATGCAGTATTTATCAAAGTTATTGTGAAATGGGTCATGTACAGTCTTAATATAGCATTGTTCATTGCTGATGCAAAAGGTACTTGCCACATTATTAATTGAAACTGCTGGAATTTACAGGGTAAATATTTCTGTCACTGTGTTTGAAATTAAAAGAGAATGTTCTGAGGGGAATTGGAACTAATCTGTCTGACATTTGAGATCTGATGCCTTTAATAGCATTTGTTATCTTTCCATTTTTGAATGTCTTTATTTCTTTGAAGTTCATCTCTTTCCATCTGTTTTGATAATGAGAAATATAACATATGCAAATACTAATGCACCATACCCTTGTGTATTATTTTATCATTGAAAAATGTTGGAGGAAAAAAAAACTATATATATATATAAAAATAAATATATAAATAAATATATAAATAAATATATAAACAAATAAATAAAAGGAAGTTAACAGACTATTTTCTGTGTCATGTTTGATATTTTACCACACAAATCAATAATTAAGCACGTGGTGATGCAATTGTTTCGATTCAGGACATGTGAATAACCAGCCAGACGTTAAAAATAGCTTAACTCGATGCTTTAATGAGTCAACACTTGAGTGGGATCCATTTAAATCAATATCTGCGATCGGGTGAGCTCACGTGCCGATGACATCACATGCCTTCAATAAACCTTGCTTATTGATTATCCGTCTGCCTACTTCATGTGGCCGGGAGAAACCATCTGTTAAAAATGGAGGAGATGGAATAATGTGGGATCCATCATGTGAATAATTAAGTTCATTATCTTTGTGGAGTCTTACAGTTAGGGATAGTCAGTCTGCCAATGATACTGCTGAGTGATGGCTCCATATTGGTGCGCTTGTGGCAAAACGGGGTATAGGATTGTGGGATAATGTAGGAGTGATAGATGGAGCTCCCCTGTGCATCCATATGCTCGTTCTATTCTGGCAGCAAGTGCGGAGTGAGTTGATTTGCTCGGCTGATGGATTGATATCTGTGGGTGAAGCTCGGCAGGGTTTGGTCAGTTTCGTATTTGATGCGTCTCATAAGCACGGTGACAGTGGGGGTGTTTAATTGGAGGAAGAATGACTCAGAGGCACTAAGTGAAATCTATTTTTAGTACTGTAATTTAAAAAAATGAAATGCAAACGAATGACCCAAGTGTAAGTGTGGACGTGTTGTCCTTGTAAAAACACACAGTAGATTATGTCTTTATTAGCGGGATCAGAGGGTTTAGCTTGTGTCATCTCACAGTTATTCAGTTGCTTTGCCAATCTTATCAGCAGATGTACGAATCAATGTGGCTGTCTATCCCACAATCCTATTTTCATCGCCTAGCTTTCATCTATCTCTCTCTCTTTTTACCCTCATTCCTTCACACTCTCTCAGCTTCACAGTTCCACAGTCTTGTTTCCTTCATTTCTCTCACTTTCCCCCCTTAGTCTTTTATCACTATAACCCTGAAGGCCAGATTATTCCACGTTTCTTCCGGCTGTTAGAGCTCTGTTTAAAAGGGTTATCTTGTATTCAAGGAAAGTATTGGAACCCTTGTCTGCAGGTACAGTGATGAATTATATATGAATATTCACAATCTGGTCCTGCCACTCTGTACTACCACGGTGTCACCAAATATTCATAAGCTCTGTGTAATTCTGGCCTTTCCTCTTTGCCTTTAGATTATCCCACATGTCCCTTTTGCATAAATCAATGAGTCCCGAAAAAAGGCACAGTCAATACCAGAGTAGTCCTGCAATGCTAAAAAGCCCTTTAAAAATATTGGATTTTTTTTTTGCTGGTCATCTGAATGCGCATACCTCTGTTTAATGTCTACAGTATAGGCAAACAGCAGAAGAATGCAACTCAACTAGTTGATGCTTTGCTGTATCTAAACCTTACAGGATCTGAAGAGCTGTCAGATCTTGTTTAAAAATAATTTGGCGGAGAAATGTTATACGACTCTCTTTTTTAAGGGTAAGTGCCATGGAAGGTGTTCCTTGTGATTGTATTTTACTTTAACATGTTAGTAAATTCTTTTTGCAGTTTTTGGGAAGTTATAAACCTAGACCAAAGGCAAAGTTGTACACCAAAAGACAACATTTGAAGCCTTTTTAACCTATAGATTTCAAAAGAAGCATGACAACACCTTTTAAATTTGAGCATATTTAATGTTTGTGTATTTGCTGTTATGCAGTTCCTAAAGTTATCTGCTTACCCAAGAATGCAGTGTGCAAAAAGTAGACACATAATAAACTATTTTATGGTGGCTTATGAATATGAATTAGATGGTGCCGTTTACCTACAAGTCATAGAATTGATTTGTAGGGTGTTGTTCACAAAGTAGTCCTCATTTGCTAGAAAAGTCAATGTTATCATTTTATGACTGTTGAATATTTATTTAACTGTGTGCCATTCACTCAGCTGATTTGCTGAAAAGCTGGTAAGTCATCAGTGTGTCTATTGAATATTAATTAGGTGGCATGGCATTTACCCAATAGTCCTAACTGATCTGCTGAAATGCTGGTAGGTTGTCAGCATGGGTAATAAATATTAATTAAGAGATGTGGTGAGCACTTTAATTTGCTAAATGAGAGTTATCAGTTTGTCTGTGGAATATTTGGTGGCATGATGTTCACTCAGTAGTCATAATTTAATAACTGTGTAAAGCTAGTAGGTAATCAGCATGGCTAATGATTATTAATTGGGCTGCCCTGTGTTTACACAGTATTACCAATTGATTGGCAAAAAATGTAGCTTGTGGCTGCTAGTCTCTGTGGACAAGATTTTTAAATCCATGCGAAATCAAAATGTACAATGTTTTTATTTATTTTGCTAGTGCACATTGTATTCTTTTTTTTATAATTATTTTTAGGGGTTTTTCACCTTTTTGAGATTGTACAGTGGAGATTACAGCTAGGAAAGTGTTGGGAGCAGAGAGAGTGGAAGGATCGGCAAAGGACCTTGAGCCAGAAATTGAACTCAGGTCACCGTATACAATGGTGCTATTTGTCACTTAACCACTAGGCTATTGGCACCGACACACATTGTTGTTCTTTAGGTGAACAAATAATCCATGCGTGTTAACATACTGAAAATCATCGGTTGAAGTCTCACCATTTGCTTCTGCGTTTGGAGTGGTGGTCCTATGTTGACGCAAAGTCCCTTTAAAGCATGTAATTTCACGTGGCAGCCATCTTTGAAATGCCTCTGGGGAACGGGGAAACATCAAATTGTCCAAAACTGTTTGCCAGGCTTACGATTACATTACATATTTGGAATCACCAATAAAATTAAACAACCGTCTCGTAAGTTTAATTTCTAAATGTTCGAATTAAATGAAATCTGCATTTTTTCAGGTTGTCCAAGTTAATGCGCATGCCCACTCCAAAAGAACGAGATCACGACACTGACCTCATTTATAGCTGTGTTACAGGTTATCATCCTCTGAATAATGCTTCATCAGATCGCGCTGGTCTTCTGAAGTAATTCATAACATGGTCTTGATGGTGAATCTCCTCAAAAAATAACAGCGGCTCTTTGTATACAAGTTTGTTGGCATTCGAATAGTTGCTGTCATGTGTTGTGCATTTGACAGGTCAGACTGTACCTTGTGTTCGTTTCAAACAGATTACAAAACCAAAAAAATATTAGTTTTAAAGTGTAGTTGATTTATTTAAAAGTAGAGATTTCAAGCTTGATGTGGATATTTATCTTGCAAGTATTCACTAAGATTCCAGTATGTTTTTTGACCACATAAACTGCTGTTAAAGCACACGTCTGGTCCGAGCTTCTCCCCCGGTAAAACGCCAGTTTATAGCGATTGATGATTGGCCCCTGTACTAGTTGGCAGGGCTTCATTCACCATATTGACCGTTACAGATTTCCTCCATTTCAAACTGTACAAGTGACATGTCTTGTGTACGCTACAGTCTTTGATTGATGTCAGGTTTTAGCCACAATATTCAGCCACAATATTCTTAACCACACCCCTCTGATTATTAGTGTGCTGTAAGAGAATGATTTACAAAAAGAGAGCCCAGAGCCCCCTACTTAATATTCCGTTTCAGTTGTAAGTACATCAACAAACTGATATAAAAGTCTCTGCAACAATCGGTTCACACAGACTTAAATATATGCATGTTAAGTTTATTTATTTTTTTACAGGGAAAATGCTCATTAATCAACAGTAAAACTGTAAATAAGCCAGAGATAGCCCTAAAAGCTAATTTTCAAAAAAAAAAAAGGCAACCTAAAATAAAAAAAACACAATATTACACATACAATATCAGTAAAGTTACATACACCAAAAAAAAACTAAAAAACATATAATATTCATTCATTCATTCATTTTCTTTTCGGCTTATTCATTTTCTTTTCGGCCCCTTTATTAATCAGGGGTCCCCACAGCAGAATGAACCGCCAACTTATTCAGCATATGTTATTACGCAGCAGATGCCCTTCCAGCCACAACCCAGCACTGGGAAACACCCATACACTCTTGCATTCACACACATACACTACAGCCAATTTAATTACCCAATTCACCTATAGTGCATGTCTTTGAACTGTTGGGGAAAACCGGGGCACCCAACGCGAACACGGGGAGAACATGCAAACTTCACACGGAAATGCCAGCTGAACCAGCTGAGGCTCGAACAGCAACCTTCTTGCTGTGAGGTGACTGCGCTACCCACTGCACCATCATGACATCCAAACATATAATAAGAGTTTCATAAAAAGCAAGAGAAAAGAATTACACGATTACAAACTTGATTTGCTTTTCGCCATTTCTTTAACTTGTATTTATTGTTAAATCATTTGTAATACCCCTTAATTCAACAGGAAGTCTATTCCAGAATTGACTAGCTCTGAGATGACTGACCGTGCAAAAGTTGTACGGCAAAACTGCACAGCCCAGTCTCCTCTAATAGATCATGTTGCTCTGCCATTATTATTCATCTGTGTCACAAACTCACATAATGGAGGTGGAGCATATCCATTTAAAATTTCAGAAATCATACAAGCATCAGCCAAATATTTTTATATTATCAAAGCTCAATAATGTTCTTGTATCATATTACAATGATGATACCTAATAGTCTTCTGATCAAATACTTTAAGTGTCTGTTTATAATGCGATTCAACTGATTTTAAAACTGTTTTTACTGGTGTGTGACCAACTAGTCAGACAATATGTGATATGAGAAAAAGTCATGGAGTACATAAAACGTGTTGCTGCTTCTTTAGTCAAGTAAGGTTGTGTATGCCAAGATTCAAAGCTTGATTAAAAGTCCATGAACCCTCCCTCTTTTAGTTCAAGTCTACCTCAAAATTTTTTTTTTTTGAAAAATGCTTCACGATGGGCGTGGAGCGCTGCAAGCAAAGGGAGGAGTGGGCGTTGCTGGCAGAGCAGGGGAGAAAGAAGGGATTTGTCAGTTGGCTCAACAACTCAAGACAAAAAAAACTCTGATACAAAATGTGAGGAGATCCATTATTTTATAGTTTACAAAGTTAAAAGCAATTAAATAAACAGTACGTAATTTAATGATGTTACATCTACAATACGCAATTCGTGATTTCCTATAATATGTAACCACAATTTGTTATATCATTATAAAGATAATTATGTTTATATAAACACTAAATGAGGACTTATCTACTCCGGAATCCCCAGGCTGGATGCAGACACAGTGGATAGCAGTACAATAGGTCTCTTTTCCTATCTATTTCAACTTTTAGCCCTGTCGGTAATCCAGAGGATTTTAAACACATGCGACCAGCAGTACGGATATAGACTATGTGTCTAAATCAATGACTGTAAAAAAAATATGGACGATACAACAGCGCCTTTTCCCATTAAACGATTTGAAGGCAAAATGCCTCATGATGGGCACAAACTGTTGCAAAAATACTGCTGAAATTGGAGCCTGGGCATGCGCAGAAGGGACTACCAGATGGAGCTGCAGAATCAAGCTTCCAACCAAACGCTTGTATGACAAATCAACCATGCCCCCGAACTTCTCATTTGACTGCCCGTATCTGCACTATAACAAAGGCTTGCTAAGATAAATATAAGCACTTAAATTTAAAAACGCGTAACAATATAGGATTTAAAAACTGTGTGATGTAAGCTGTTTTTAATAATTTAATAAAAACAATATATGTTGGACTGCAAAATAAACAATCTCTCATACACTCTAGCCTAAGTTAGACTCCGCTATGAGCACAAAAAATATTTCTCTCGTTATATAACGGGTTGTTGGTATTTTTTATCTTAGGGGTAGAAATATCACTTGTAAAATATGAACAATAACATATAAACAACACACATTTTTTAGAAAGGTTTTTATTTTTAATTAGCAATCAACAGAACCCGAAATATACACACCATTGACAGCTTTTTGCCATGCGGGAAAAATCATGCGTTTAAAAGATAAATACAGCAAGATTTCTAAATATCAACAGGACATTTACACATCCCATCCCTGCACTATATAATATAGTCCTTGTCAATTTGTACAATAAACTTAGTATTGATGCATCAACTGATGTCTATGATATAGGCCTATCAGCTGCTGCAACATAGCGTGCATATTGTTTATCATTTTTTGCCCTCATTTTCACTTGATTTATTCAATGTCTTAATATCTGGCAAATAAGAATTTACCTTTATTTTAATGTTTAGTAGGTGTTTTTTAAATAAAAAGCCACAGGTAAATGGTGTATAAATTATAACATTTACAACTCTATTTGTTATCCAAGTTTCTAGAAGATTAATATTTTATAACCGCAAATTCAGTATGAACTTGAAACATGCCGAAACTCAAAATGTTAAAGACGTCCCGCAATTCAAATTCAAATAATGTTGCAGGAGATCTATGTGGAGATAGGCTAACATTAGTTTTGTCTTCCTAATTATTTCAGACCCATAAAAAGAATTACTGCTAGATTTATTGCCATATGCCATTAACTGTAATTGTATTGCTCACAAAATAAAATTTTATGTATATATTTTTTAGACTACATTCTATATAATTGTATTGTAAATTCTTTTTACAACTCTACTTTTTACGTTTTGTATTAATAATATATGTTAGGCACCTATAGGGTCTGAGAGTAACGGAATTTCGATTCTCTGTATGTCCTGTACATGTGGTTGAATTGACAATAAAGCTGACTTTGACTTTGATAACGATCACCTGTATTTTCCCCGTCACCATGGCTAACGTTAGGCGTGTATCAGCAAACTAATAATAAAGTCCGATAAAACTCTCACTTTACAGAATAAACAGTGAAAGGTCAGGTAAGAAAGTATAGTTTACTTTCCCAGGGGGCGATCTAACGACCGGGAGCATCACTCAAAAGCAGGCGTGTGGCACACTTGGTCTGAATAGTAACGAACTCAACTGATAAAAGACAATGTCCGCCATTCTCCAATTCTCATACAGCTCTCCGACAAAACTGCTGGCTGCACACAAACAGGTTGGCTGTATTGGTCACCCTGAGAGCATCACTGAGAAAGCCATGCAACAATCTCCATGGATCATGGAAGCAAACACATACAAGCCTTCATAAACGGACAAATATTGTGTGTCGTGCGCGGACGTGGTCTCACAGCTTGGAGGGTCTGTGGTTTGTCATCGCAATGCACCATCGACGGAAAGCACGTGCAGTCATAAATAATTAAGAAGCAGGGTCTTCTCATAGGAGAAGAAAACCCAGCTTTGAATAATAATGAGAAACTAACGCATCACCACTCCACTAGCAGATTCGCGATCACGTCACCGATTTTAATACCCGCCCTCAAAAAAAGATTTTATACCTGGAAGATGAAATTAGCTGACAAAAGCTTAAAATTATGCAGTTTTCCCCCCAATTAAAGCTGACAGGTGCTAACGTTGTCTTAACTGATGCTCAACACACACAAATCTGTTAAAATCTTAAAAAAGTACTGCAGGGAATCTTGAACCTTTAAATGTAACACTTTTAACAATCTTTTTGGCATGCTTTTGTAATGTCATTTGTGACTCTAAAATTAGTCCTAAATATTAAATATTTAAAATCCAAGACAACCCTGAGCTTATATAGTTTATTTCCCAGAAAGTGTAGAAGACCAACTCAAAAATGTCTGTAAGCTGATTAGTGTCCAAGAGGTAAGTTCTCCTTATCAGTTTTAGTGTTGCTCTATACAATGAAAGCAAGTCCTGATATCTGAGCGCAGCCTCTGTGTTTGTGTGTGTGTGTTTTATCATGACCTTCCTGGTTTTCTGGGAGTTCTTCAAAATTCATCAGCGAGATAACGCCTGCTCGGCTTCCATCTGTCCGCCTCGCAGCTCTTTGGATGTGTCTGTCTGTCCCTCTCGCTGCTGTCTCTCTTATCAGAGTCAGTGGTGTGTCGGAGCTGAGAGGAAGGTGATTATGGAAGTCTGCGTGCGTGTTGGAGTGAGATTCAGTTTGTTTCCTCTCATCCTACAGGGCAGCTGGCAGTAGAGTCCACTCATCCATCCCCTCGCTGGTCGGCAAGCAGCTTTGCACTGCTGGGAGTTGAGCAAGCTGTTCAACACCAGGCCTTGACTCCTGGTCCTGCTCTCCCATGCCTGAATCTACAAGCCCGGTCCACTTCTCCTGTTCATTTGGAGCTGTGCCTTGTCATCATTACGTGCTTGACTTGCACTATTCTTGCACTGTTCATTTGATCGGAGGGCTGGAGGGCTTGTGGAAAGACTGAAACCTTCTCATTGGATTAGTCCGTGGGCACTGTCGAGTTAAGGCGGGGGGCACAGAAAAGCTGCCTCTTCTCAATGGAGTGCAAATGCCTAATTGGCTTCATTTGTGCGCCTTGAACATGCAGCCATTTGCTTAATTTTCCTAGCAAGTGTACAGTCCAATTTGTGAGCCTTGTTTATACTGCCTTATGAAAGAGGAGCTCTCACTGTGATGAGAGTATAATGGCAGTCTGATTGGAAAAGGTCACACCTTGCGCGTTAATGCCGCCTCACCCGAGATATGGAGCAGACAAGTGGGAGTTATCGGCAGAGATTCGGTAAAAGGTGTTTGATTGCTCTGCAGTTCCTTGTGCTTCAGATTCACAGTTTATTTCAGGGAACTTTTGTCACATGGGTCAGGATACACAACACGCAGAGCCGCTGATGAAAAAAGAAATGTTTGGGGTGATGTTAACAAAATAGGGCTAACACTGTTTTCATTGTGCTCTTTATGTATTCTGTTGACTACAAGTAGCTCTGCAAATAAATGTCAATTTAGTGTAATAATGCTAACACTGAAGGCGGCAAGAGCATCAAATTTCACTCTGGCCGATCTGGTGACAACACAAGCTCAAGCAGCGATAGCATCAAAGTTTGTTGCATTGTTCTTGTATTTAAAGGGGATGCTGCAGCATATCAGCAAATCACTTATTCCCACATAAAAAAAACAAGCTTTCTAACGTGAAAATGTTGTGCGCCTTTCCTAATCATGCATTTTTGATTGTTGGTGGTTTACCCTGTTGGGAAGAGGTAAAATTGGTAATTTTCACTGTTGATCATTTGTTGGCACCATTAACCCTTTAGATAGGTCTGTGCAATGTACTTATATGGAGTATAACAGCAAATTAAAATGTGTGTATGTGTGTGAGAGTGACCTTTACGCACTTACCTTGATGTGTCTAAGAAAATCTAAAAATGCATCTTAGCTCTCAGAACTACATAGAGTAAATAAAAACAAAGACTGTGTATTTATGCATCTCAAATTTGGTTATAATGGAAGTCAATGGGACACAAACAGCCACCAACAGTAAATTAGGGAGAAAAATGAAAATCTGACAATGCATCAAAGCCAATGTTGTTACTAATCTCTCATATGTCTAAGACTGTGATAAAAGGTAAATAAAATCCAGTCCACAATTACTTCTTATATAGAAAATAGGTAATTTTGTGTGGGTTTTTTTCACCAAATCAAGACTTTAAATCTTGTATTAAAAAAAACATTGAGTAGTTTTGATCAGGAGTGAGGTTAATTAACAGATTTATGCAAAATAAAAATAAAATATTATGCATTTTTACAGCAGTTTAATTCAGTGGATGTTTTTATCCCTAACATGACAAAAGGGTAGTAAATTTGAACAGTGCACAAGGGTTAACTGCTTTGGAACAGTTGTTAGTGTAGCACTATAAGTGAATTAAAACAAACTGAATTTTGAGTCAAATCCTAAATGTTTGCCTTATTATGGCTTATTCTAAATGCTGCCACTAATAAACAAAATAATGATTTTATCTGTGTACTGTATGTGATCATAACTGACAGGAAGTTCTCCAGATTGGCATACACACTGTGACTCTGGATTAAAGGCAAGTGTGAAATAAAGCTGTAAATAACAGTGCAGTTTTATGCACAGACCAATCACTTTGCTTCATAAGACCATAATGTATCATCAGTAGCCTATCAGTAGGTATTTAGTTTTTTTTTATGGTTTTCTGCTGTCATTTGCTTAGAAATTAGACTTCATTTCAAATGTAACCAATAACTACAATGATACTAATAAACAAAGCAAAATAATACAGTGCAAAACAAAATTATTTTAACTTGTGCAAAAAGCTTAATTAAATCCTATTCATTCTCCACTCCAACAAAGACTATAGAATACACAAGATATGTCACTCGTATAGTTTTGAATGGAGAAATCTGTCAATATGGTGAATGAAGCCCTTCTTACTAGTACGTGAGCCAATCATCGATTGCTATAGACTGACAATTCTCTGTGGGAGATGCTAGAACCAGACGTGTCCTTTCACAACAGTTTTTGTGGTCAACAAACACACTGGAATTTCAGCTAAACATATCGACATAAAGCTTGAAATCTGTACTTTTAAATAAACTGACTACATTTAATTAATAAAAGTTTTTTGGTTTTCTAATCTGTATGAATTAAATGTGAGGTACAGTCCATCCTGTCAAATGCACAACACATGACAGCAACTATTTGAATGGCCATAAACTTGTAAACAAAAAGACTTACTGTTATTTCTGGAACAGATTCGCCAGTCAGGCCATGTTGTGAATTACTTCTGAAGACCAGCGTGATCTGATGAAGCATTATTCAGAGGATGATAATGTGCAACACTGCCATAAATGAGGTTGGTGTCGTGATCTTGTTCTTTTCAAGTGCGCATGAGCATTAGCTTGGACAACCTGAAAAAAAAAACACAGATTTTATTAGGTTTTTTTATTTGAACATTTAGAAACTAAACATATGAGATGGTTGTTGTTAAACTTTATTGGTTATTCCAAATATTTAATGTAATCGTAAGCTTGGCAAACAGTTTTGATGAATATAATGTTTCCCCATTCAGACAGAATGCCGAGAGGTGTTTCAAAGATGGCCACCGAGTGAAATGACTTGCCTTAAAGGGACTTTGGTAACGGACTTTGGTAACAATCTTAACACACTATTCACTATTCGCATCTTAACACACTATTCACTTATTCCATTTAGAACTAAACAAACTGTATGGATGCCAATCAAATCTGTTCCACTTCCATATACATTTTAAAAACCATACTGTATGTTTATACTGCTTTTTGAACTGGGCTACACTTTGACATTGCTTAAACACCAGACCTAGAGTCAGTTTCACAATTTCACCCCACACACAGAAAACACTTTAGTTTAAGTAGCAATTCATGCCATTTACTACTGGCGTATGACCTTTTAGGATATTACCTGTTCATTAGCACTTATAAAGTACAATCTTATTATACATTTATGCATAAACCCAACTACTAGCTTACTAACTATTAATATGCAGCTAATAAGTTTATTGACATAGCCTTAGTAGTGGTTTGTTTATTGCATAAATTGCACATGAAAAAAGTGACCAAAACTCCTCAATGTTGTACAAACATATGGATGTTTGAAGTTACACTCTCACTCTTCATTAATAAACTATTTTTTTATATTAACAGCAAGCCATTTTTTGCTTTGTAGATTATTTGGTAACACTTTATAATAACTACACACTATAAACCATTTATTAAGCATTAGTAAATAGTGAATTCATTATCTGTTAAGCATTAACTCTACATTAATAAACGTTAGTAAGCAGTTTATAACTGCAGCTACAAATACTGTATTCTTGACTTATAACCACATTTATAATGTGCTTAATAATTGTACTTTCATAATTTGTTAATGATTTATTTTTCATTACTAAATTAAGTATCGCATTATTTACAAACCTGTTATTTAAGCATAGTTGGTTGTCTTTTTAAAATCATTCAGAATAAGTAAGTAAATGATTAATAAACTATTCAAATTAACATTTATAATTCTTATGATTCAGGCATATACTAATAGATAATTTGTATGTTAATAAATGCTTTATTAACTCAGCTTCATGCAGTTTTGTGACCTAATCTAAAGTGAGGACTATTTATGTTTTATAAATCCCTTATAAATGACAATTAAACGCTCAGTTAAATTCTAAACAGGAAAAAAAAAAAACTTAAACGACATTATTCATTTATATTAATTTAAAGATAAACAAATTAAACTATCACATGAAAATAAATCTTTGCAACCTTCTAAAATAAAATTACTGTACAGTTTAAACGTTGCATCCTATTATACTGTATTGTTAACTTATTGTTGTTGTTTTATCCAATTGGTTGTCGTATTTTGACACTCCTGTTTTTTTAGCAATGTTTAAACTTTATAGTAATTTTACTTTTTAGAAAATATTGCAAAGATGTATTGTTCATGTGAAACTGAGCCTTTAATTGTCATTTGTAAGGGATTTATAAAGCATAAATAGTCCTCACTTTAGATTAGGACACACAACATGAAGTTGAGTTAATAAAGCATTTATTAACATGCATAGTAACCATTACTATATACTAGAATAATAGTAAAAGTATATAAATGTAAATTTCCATAGTTTAATAATCATTTACTAACTCATTCCGAATGATTTAAAAAACCTTCAACTACTCCTAAATACAAATGGTTTATAAATGATGCAATACTTAATTTAGTTATGAAAAATCAACCAGTGACAAATTATGAAAGTACAATTATTAAGCACATTATAAATGTGGTTATAAGTCAATAATACAGCATTTGTAGCTGCAGTTATAAACTGCTTACTAACGTTTATTAATGTAGAGTTAATGCTTAACAAATAATGAATTCACTAGATGCTAATGCTTAATAAATGGTTCATAGTGTGTAGTTATTATAAAGTGTTACCGATTATTTTTATAGTTTGAAAATAACCAAACCAATTGTTGCGTTTATAATTTTAAAAACTATTTGTAAGATATTTATAGCCAGTTTTATTGCAACATATAATGATTTATATATTTCTACAATCTACATTTACAAGTTTTGCCCCAAACCTCTGTGAGCAATCATTTAAATACTAAAAAATTATGTGGAGTGGCTTGCATTTTATGAATCAGCAAGGGCCACAGTAACATAAAACAAAATCATTAAAACTGTAAAGACATCAGCACCTTGAATGTGAGTAAATTAACAGCTAATTCTCCATGTAAACTCCTGTCGTGATGCAGTCACGCCGCACACTCATGACTATACAGAGTTACTGAAGCAGATCTGTCTTTGTGGAGCTCAAGATCTTGAAGAGGACATCATGAGCACATTTATTATCGTGAAGGGCACAGAAGGCAATGTGCTCCCTGCATCAGCCCTGTAAATCCAGTCTCTCTCAGCCAATGTGATTTTACACTTTTATCAAGCTGTCCTCTTACCTGATTAGTCACCGCCTGCTTTGAGCAGTGTTGGTTCACCGCAACACGAATATATGAACCATATTACAGATCCTGCCTTACCTGCGTCCAATCAATGAACACAGTAAAGCTCCATTACTCATCATAACTACAGATGACCTTCCTCCAGATTATACCACTTGTTTACTCTCTTACTAGAACCTAGAGCACAATACTGTATGTCTGTTGATACCTTTTCAGTATTTATGCGTAGTGCTGGGTGATATGACAAAAATGTCATATCGCATCCTGATAATGATAATTATACAATAGTTCTGTCTGGTTCTCGAATCTGGTTTGCTCATAGCCATTCAATATTCTGCAATATCAGAACTCGTACAGCCTCTTCACTTTTGTGTATTACTTCACCCACATAAAGTGACAGCTGATGAATAAACTCACTAAAGTTTGACAAATATTACAGCTGTTGGACAACATAATGTACTTTTAAGGCTTTTTGAGGCGAGAATGTAATTGTTTAGATAACAACTATGCACTATATTTATAAGGATGGTGCATATTTTAAATATTTCTAATTTCGGAGATATGGCGCATCGGCATCCATCTGCCTGTCATTGAGCATAGCAAAGACAGTTGACGTTGTCCATCCACAAGATGGCGACAGGGACTGCATAATAAGCCCTTAGAGGAGAAAAACTCAACGCACGCCTTTCACCAGTGTCGATATACAGCCATATCACATTGCTACTTGTGTGATATTGCTCATACACAGTATACCATGATAAAGTAACTTTTTTCTGTAAGTTTAATGAATTAGTAGTATATATTTATATACTGACCACATGTAAAGGTATATTTTACATTTTAAAGTGTATATATATAACCTCAAATCTGAAAAAAGTTGGAATAGTATGGAACGCAAAATAAAAAAAAGTAGTAATTTCCAAATTGTCTTTGACTCATTTTAGTGCAGACAATATGAACAAAATATTTCATGTTTTGTCTGATCAACTTAATTTCATTTGTAAATATACATCCTTTTCTGTCATTCAGACCTGCAACATATTCCAAAAAAGATGGGACAGGAGCAGTTTAGGGCCAGTAATCAGATAAATTTGTTAAATGATGTAATTTGAACAGGTGATATCAACTGCTGATTGTAATTATGATTTGGTACAAAAGCAGCATCCAAGAAAGGTCTAGTCCTTTAGGAGCAAGGATGGGCAGAGGATCGCTAGTTTGCCAACAAATACGTGAGAAAATTGAAAAACTATGTTCCTTAAAGAAAGACAGGAAAACATTTGGATACTTCACCTTCAACCGTGCATATTAAAAGATTTAAGAAATCTGGAGGAACTTCTGTGCGTAAAGGACAAAGACACAAGCCTAGGTTGAACAACCGTGATCTCCGATCCCTTAGCATCCAGAATCATCATTAATCTATAAATAATATCACCACATGGGCTCAGGACTACTTTGGCAAACCTTTGTAAAGTACCACAATATTTAGTTACATTCACAAATGCCAGTTAAAATTGTACTGTGCCAAAAGGAAGCCCTATGTTAACAGTGTCCAGAAGCCTTGTTGACTTCTGGGCTCGACGGCTTCTAGGATAGACCATCACACAGTGGAAACGTGTACTAGGGTGAGATGAATCAGGTATTTTTTTGGGGTTGTACTTAGAAATTTACTAATACATATTCTAACGAATTATATTTCTCTCTTTATTTAGAACTTAAAACAGAAATATAAAATAAATATTGTCAAAATAAAAAACACTTTTCAAAAACTAATGATTATTGGTCCATTGTAAAAAATAATATCAGTAAATAAAGTGCAAAAATGTAAACATTGTACTTTCAAGGTTGCAAATTTCTCACAATGCTGTTATCAGGGATGGGCAGTATTTATGATACATGTATTTCAAATACATATTTCAAAAACAAAATAGTATTTTGCCATTTGTATTTGATGGGGTTTATGAAAATGGCTGAAACTTTTATATCAAAATACTTTGGTGTCTTGTAATTTTGTATTTTTTTTTAAATACTGTAAAATACTTAAAAAGTCTACATGATGACATCATAAAAATGCGGCCTCTGATTAATGCTTTCTCGGTTATTTGCCTACATAGGCTTGAGATCAGAACAGAAAATTGATTAAGACAGTGGTCAATGCTTGGAGTATGGATGGACATTATGCAACACATAAAGAAAAAAACAGACAAATGACATGGAAGTCCACAATCATTGAAAATGGTATACTGCACAATGCTAAGACCAGTTATACATAACGGCAGTATGGTGTACAATTTGGCATCAGCATCTTTGCTTAAGAAATGAGATGGAATAAAACATCAGTCCTTAAGAACAGGATGTGGAGCCTTTATCACATAATCATTCTCAGTCTCTGTGCTGCAGGTGGAAATGCAGAAAATTTTGAGAAATGAAAAAAAAAACATCTAAAGACTGTGTACTTGTGTTCACTAAGGGGTTAAACTAGGACTCTTCAAGTAAAAAAAATAACAGAAAAAAATTTTGCTGATGTAGATGCCAACTGCCAAGAAAATAAGACAAACAACAGTGTTTCCTTTAGGATTTTTTCCAGCTGTGGTGGCAGGCCTTTTGATCTACCAACTATCTATGGCATTATTGTATCGTGATGCAGTATTATAGGTTGAGATCAGATCTATGTAATACGAGCATGCAAATCCTTTTGCTTGCGCGAGGATTTCCTCTGTTCGTGCACAAAGCTTCTGGCAGGCCTTCAAATATATGATGCTCAAGTGCAGATTTTCTTGTGTGCTCTGAAATAAATGCTGCTGAAGTGCAATTCAGCACGTTTATGTAGTGAATATGTCTCTAACATTTAATAGATTGACTAGAAATATTTATGAATATCTCCAAAGTAAAGTGAAACAGCTATAAACTCCAGCAAGATAAAGTCTTTGTTTGTTGTATGCAGAACCATAGACCTTTTTCTATAAATAAAGTATAATTATGGAAAATGTTCTCATCCTAACTGAAAGCTATACGTTGTGTTTGCTGGCCTCATGCATCACACACCTCAGTCAGTCAGTCAGCATGTCATCTCAAGGGTTAAACAAATAATGCACAGCACTATTACGGTTACAGAAATGTTCGCTCTGTTATAATTTACTTACCTTTTAAAATGTTTTGGTGCAATTATAACACGCTATTTAAAAATCAAAACAACGACTGAATGTTTTGAATGAGAAGCTGTAATGTAGCCGTGGCGGGATAAATTTTGGTGTGGAGCCCTGCCATGAAACAATGAATGTAGTGGAAACCATGAACAACAGACAAATAAGTCCTACAGTGGCGATTCCAACAATATGACCATTTCAAATCCCAGTAGATGATCTGCATGTGCAGTGTACAGGTAAGGAAGAGATGTCAAAGTGGCACAATACAGTATATGAGACACAAATATTATAATTTTATCTATTCTTATTTTAGTTTATCTTTCATTCATTCATTCATTTTCTTGTCGGCTTAGTCCCTTTATTAATCTGGGGTCGCCACAGCAGAATGAACCGCCAACTTATCCAGCACGATTTTACGCAGCGGATGCCCTTCCAGCAGCATCCCATCTCTGGGAAACATTCACACACATACACTACGGACAAGTTAGTCTACCCAATTCACCTCTACCACATCTTTGGACTGTGTGGGAAACCGGAGCACCCAGAGGAAACCCACGCGAACGCAGGGAGAACATGCAAACTCCACACAGAAACGCCAACTGACCCAGCCCAGCCGAGGTTAGAACCTGCGACCCAGCAACATTCTTGCTGTGAGGCGACAGCACTACCTACTGTGCCACTGCGTCGCCTTAGTTTATCTTATCTTATTTAATTTCATTCTCTAAATTTTGATAGTAGTGCACAGTCTAGTGATATGTTGTCAATTTATGTTGTTTTGATGGTTTCGTTTCACTGTGTACTGCACTGTATATTGTTGAAATGACAATAAAGCCAACTTGACTTGATTTGACTTGACTTTAAATATTTAATAATACTCCAGTTTATACAGACTAGTCAAAAACTCCAGACACCCATTACACAGCTGCAGCAGGATGTATATAAAGTGATTATTTGCAAAAACTCTTTTTTT
>CAIGQZ010032312.1:2254574-2273698 GCA_903798205.1 Danio tinwini | reverse complement strand
TGTGTGTGTGTGTGTGTGTGTGTGTGTATATGTATATGTGTATATGTACACACACATATACATATATATATATATATATATATACATATATATATATGGCTGAAATGTCATTCTTGTCATTCATGGTCTTAAAAAGTCTTAAATTTGACTTTGTGAAACCAGCAGAAATCCTGAATGCATTACTTTACTCGTTACTTAGAAAAGTAATATCATTATGTAACTCGTGTTATTTGTAATGCGTTACCCCAACACTGGACATCACTAGTCTCTCACAGACCTCTCTTCGCAGACATCACTAGCCTCTCACAGGTCATAACTAGTTTTAATTTAGGTTTCATCACTTGTGTGCATTATGTTTGGTGTTCTGTTTAATATTATGTTTAGCGCCAAACTGTGACTGTTTGTGTACAGCTGGAGCCCTAAGAATTATGGCATAATAGTGGGATTAAATGAGGCATAATCGCATTGTAATGAGCGGCTCTGAGAATAACCCCACTGCCTGTAATGAAGGTAATTGCTAATGCTATTAATATTCCAAATGCCACTTACATCATTAGGCTTATAACAGTCGACCAGCAGCATCTGAAAAACAGAAAGGGAAGCAAAATGAATGACTTTCACACTAATCTGTGTTTTTTTTTCTAGCTGTGCATCAATGAAAGCAAAAAGCTGATGCAAAACGCTGAAATAAATCTCCTAGTGATAATTCAGCCTTCAAAAAGAGCAAGGATTACTGTCAAACCACCTGCAGACGATGGATACTACAGCACACTTCAGAAGCGTGAAGGGAGATGTTAATACTCTTAAAGGGAAGATATCTGAAGCCAGCAGAATCAAGTAAATGTGTTAAAGATCTGATTAGACCTTCACTCGAATGGCTCTCTCGACATCGCTGGGCAAATCCAGAAGTTCATCCACATCTATTTCCAGCTCAGGCACCTCATCCTCCTGTAAAACACAGATGAGGGAGATGTTAATGTGAGTGAGTGTGAATAATTCACAAGCCACAGACTGGCCGTCAGATAGTGAACTATGCAGAGAGCTGGATGGTGAAATCAATCAGACAAACAAACACAATATTTCCAACATTCTTCAAAATATCTTCTTTTGTGTTCAACAGAAGAAAAAATGAATCTTGAACTTGTGCCAGTTCATGCCTTGTCAGTATTTACCAAAGACACAAAGTGTATTATTAGCATGGAAAAGGCTTGATTTTTGCAGCTGATCACACTGCAAATGTACTATGTTGGTTAAAGTTACCTTTAAAAGTAATACGTTACAATCCTGAATCACTTTTTCATTTAAAATGTAACTAAATATGTTACTTTTTAATTAAAGTAACGTGAAAGTGTGTTTTCTAAAGATTTAGATAAGCCTAGGATTGTAGTATATTGGTTTTAAAAGTATGTTTACTTAACACTGCATTTATGGGAGCTTAATGAATACAAAATACAAAAACAGAAAAAAAGTAAGTTTTCTTTCCCCTCTAAATGTGATTGCTGGATTTGGCACCTCAGTGGTTAAATAATATACCATGTAATGAATGTATGCACACAAAACATATGGACCCAATATGTCTAAAAAGCACAGGAGCTATTAACATAAATATTGATTAAATTGTCATAATAGTTCTGCCAAAATTACTCATAACCACCAATTTTTACAGAAAATGTGTTTGATGAATAACCTTTTAGTCACCGAAAATGAATGATCTGATCTCTGGTCTATCAGTTGTTTTTCAGAGAAAATGCAAAAGCATCTTCATATTATATGTTTTTGAAAGCAGTAATTTTAAATATTAAAGAATAGATAAATTAAAGGAAGACTTTTCCTTAAAGGTGCTTAAAAATACCATAATATGCAGATATTTAAGAAACGTGAACATTCTTGTTTATCTGAAAAACAATGTTAAAGTCAGATATTCTGCTTTGAAAACATGTTTTCCGTGCTGGAACGTCTTTGTTTTGGACTATTTAACCCCAAAATTGGGTGGAAAATAGAGTATTTAATTCATTCATTCATTCAAAAAGGCTCTCAAAGCCTGTGTCCATGACTGAAATGCGACCTCTGGTGGACAGTAGCAGACTCGGAAAGAAGATGCAAATTCAGAGTTCAATATGAGGTTATTAATTAGCAAATGATATAAATATTACAAACATAAACATTAGGTGAGCAGGTTACATTGTAACCCCGTGTCCTAACAACACGCTACATGAAAAGATTTGTAGTGATAAGCAATTTGGCTGTTTGCACCAGATGAAACACGATAGAAATTTAAATACAGCCATTCAGAAGCACAGAATATGCACTCACTCATGAAATGGTAAGGTTTATATTTCAGTTAATACCTATTAAACCTCTTTAACATTATTAAATGTACATGCTGAATCACTGATATGTGTTTTATTTTGAGTCACAGTTCTAAAGTTCAATTTCAAACGATTTATGGTGAAGTGAGGTGAACTATCTGCTGCTGCTTTCAGTAGTATGGCAATAAATGTCATGTAAAATGGCATTCAAACTCGCATTGTTAGCATTTAACACTAAATAAAGCACATGATGTACACATGATGTGATCATTGTCATAGTTCCCTGTTATTCCTTCTATCGCATGCTGTTGCTTTAGATCATAATTTACATCAGCCTGCTCAATCTGGTTACAGTCCCACATTTCACAAAAAGTGTGTGTGTTTGGGGGGTGGGGGTGTATGGTTGACATTCTCGGTTTTCACGAAAAGTGTGGGGGGGATTGTTGACATTCTCTGTTTTCAAGAAAAGTGGTGGTGGTGGGGGGGGGGATTGTTGACTACTAGTTTTCACGACGGTACCCATTTTCACGAAAAGTGGGTCGGGGGTGGGGGGGATGAGCGTGTTGGGTGGAGGGGGGGTTTGACAGTCCCAGTTTTCACAAAATGTGTGTGTGATTGGGGGGGTTCGGTCCCGGTTTTCACGAAAAGTAGGGAGGGGACATGTACATACACTGGACAGGTTGAGCCCTATGTGTGCACGTGACTGGCGACCCTTGATGAATAAAGGGACAAAGCTGAAGAAAAATGTATGAATGAATGTTCTCTGAGGTTTATGTTTGACGTTATCAAAATATTTTACATCTAAAAAAAATCTTTTTTTTTTTCAAATAAATTGATTATTTTCTGTCTTGTTTTTGACCACTCATCAGAACATTCTGTTTAAATGGGCATGATGGATTTTAGAGTGATGTAAAGCACCCCACTGCTCTGATTGGCAATCAGTTTTGATTATTAAGCTGAACAGGCAGGTGACTAAATATAGGTGAAAACAGGGCTTATTCACCCTATTAAACTATAGTAGAACATTCCAGTTCCTGCCATTTTGTCAGACTGCCTTTAATATTAGCTGCTTATAGAGTCACAAAGTTTTGAACTCCAAACCTTATGACCTTTTATATGTAAACAAAAATCAAGGAATTATTGGTTTCTCAGTTCATACCGTTAAGTGGTCCATAGCAGTAGCTTAAAGGGGTCATTTCAGAAGTTAAAAAGTTGCCCTTTTAAAGGTACAACCCCAGTGACAAGATGTTGTTCTCTAAGATTGCAAGATCAAGTTATCAGTGGCCTTTGTGCGTGATATCCTCTCTGCACAACAGGATGGGCTGATCCTCATCTTCATGCGCTATTTATTGTGTACGTTAGCTTGTAACAATAGCCATCTCCATTCACTTCCTGTCAGCTTACAAAGACAACATTGTGTGTCTATCCAAACAATGCATTCTGATAGCTTTTTATTTTGAACCCCAGCTTTCGCTTACGCTGTATAAAACCAGGGATTTTAATGACATTGCATCTAGTTTGCAGTCACGCTTCTTTTCATCAAAGATTCACTCTCATTTTGCTGTTTCCTGCAGTGCTATTAGGCTCCATTAGTGGGTTTATGTGTCCAGAGGGAAGACGGGGAGGAAAACTGTCATAAAAGAAATTGCCACAAGTTTTTCTTCAAGTATATGTGCCACTGCAGTCGTTGAGAAAGCAGGTCTGTTACGAAACCCTTCACACTGACCCATATTGCTTTATCACAGCTGACCAAAGCCTAAAATGAAAACACTTTCTCTCACATCTATTACTTGAGCACAGTGAGATGAGAAAGGTCAATGCATTACCTTCATTTAGCATTTTCAGACTTGTGTAGCACTTCAAGAGACCATAATGGGACTGAGAAATGTATATTTGCTCTTTGGAATAGTGGATTCTGATTGGCCGGTTACAGGCTCAATGATATCCAATAAAGGGTGCATATTAGTGGCTCTACTCTTAAATCGATCGAAAGTGTTTATTTATAGCCATCATGTAGTATAACTTTATCAGTTTCATGTCTTGTAATTATTATTAATTGTATTATAACTAATTATCAGTAATATAATATGTCAATTAAAATTATCTGTCTTGTAGCTGTGAAAGTACTGACAAAAAAAACAACAACACAAGAATGCATAAAAGTGAGACTTTTATAATGCTGCAAATGATTTTGGATAGTTTTTTCTAAAATTTAAAGAAAATATTAACACAAAACCATTTCAACATTGTTAATAATAATAATAATAATAATAATAATAATAATAATAGCAATAATAATTTATTGAGTATATCATGTTGGAACGATTTCTGAAAGATTTTTGATTTATTTATTTTCGAACAGAAATATACATAAAATATCTTCAACAAACAATTATACATTATAACATGGTCGAAAATGGAGCAGGATGAAGCACAAGCTTATTATTTTCCCACCCCATTACCACACACATCATTCGTCTATTACTTAAACTTTTTTATCCTTTTGGCATCTTTGACCTATTATATGTTTGATTCCATTTGTACATTTACATTTTATAACATAGACCCCAAAAAACAAAAACATAGTACTACAAATAGCTACAATTTCATCATGCCTTACTCGTATGCTTTTCAATCACCTTCATCCTTATATTCCTTTAATAATATACATTTATACAACTTTTTAAATTGATTAATATCTTGACATTGTTTGAGAATCTGTTCTAGACTGTTCCATAATTTCACACCACAGACATACACACACTTTTTAAAGTTGTCCTTGTTGTCAACCTCCTTTTATCCAACCTTTGTCCACTACTCTGAAAAGTAGTTACAACAGAAAACCATTTAAATTAGGTTATGTAATTTGTCACAGTGCATCGTTGTCCTCTTAGGTACAAACATTTATCTTCAGTTTTTTTTTTTTTTTTTGCTGAGGGCTGTTGTGATTTCAGATCTGCCTTCTAAGCATCAGTATAATTGGACCAAACATGCAATGTAATGGAGAAATTCTGCTGTCAGGCCACATTAATGTACGCATAACCTGTGGGATTCAGATGACATTTCACAAGTTCGACTATGAATACTTCTATTTTCTTCTTCCTCCTCATTATTCAAATGTCACCATACTGTGTAAGGCTATAATCTGACATCAGAAACCATTTGTCGGTGGAAAACTTATCACAAGTAAGCAGGCTCTCAAACAAATCCAACGGATTCAGTATGTCAATCAGACAAAGCGAGATTTTAGCTCAGGATGAGGCCTACCGCTGGGCTGAAGAGAGCATTCAGGAAAAAAAAATAAAAAATCTCATTTCAAGAGCTGCCTAGTTTTACACCACATATAATCTAGGTCAGTTATATTAGCCCCGGAGGTTAAGTCAAGCTCAGAGTGAAGCATGCTTTGCATGTCTGAACAGATGACATCATCACAATGGCTAAAAGGGTGATTCCAAACATCCCAGGGGGTCTGAAACTAAGAAATAATAAAATCCACTATGACCTACTGTAAATATATGCATATGGAATAGACATAATAACCGCATTCAGTGACATCTTGGGATTTGTGCACGTGTAGATATAAAAATATTAGGATTGAAATCCATGTCTTTGTTCCTGCAACTAGAGCTTCATCCTCTTATAGAGCTGTCACATTTACAAATGAGGCAAGCCCAAGTTTCGATGAAATATGAATGGATTCGTTATGGTTACAGACTGTATTATAAATGTATGTCTTTTTTGTCCTCGCAGCACCTGTTCAGAAGACTCACCTTTGTTTTATGGCTTTGTCTGTTAGTTCTGTCATGCCACGCCCTTCCATGTGCAAACGCATAACTATAAAATCAGCATCGATTAAAAGACAAATAAAATCAAATTAATAAAAGATGACATGCTGTACTTAATAAGCAAGCTATTTGTTAGTCAACTATCGCGCTAAATGGACAAGACAAATGGAGCGTGAAGAATACCGGTGCACGAGTGCTGCTGGAAAGAAAGAGCTGTCATTCCTTGCAACAAAGGGTTGCAGGTTTTTAAAGCAGTGACAGTGTTTTGTGTCCTACCTCGCAGTCGTACAGATTCATTAACTGGCTAACTATCCACTCTTCCAAATTCAGCCTCCTCCTCAGCTCTTTTCTGTCATATTTTACGGTCACTCGTCCTTGCTTCTGTGGCACTTCTTCTTCGGTACCGGGAGGTGTTTGAAAATAGACCCGGGGTTGAGGTGTCGTTTCCGGACTCGTTACAGCTGCCATAGTCCCTAGTAAAAAAGCTGAGGTGGATTTAATGGCTTGATTAATAAGAGCATCAATTCAAAAGACAGCTGGTCATGTGCACATCCATTGCATGTTGCAGAAAAAGTACCAGGCCCCTTTTCTTAAATGGAACAGACCTTTAGTTTGCAAGGAGTCCGCCACGGTAGACTGAGATCAGGCATACAAAGAGCTTAGAAAACTGAGAAATTCATTAGACTAATTGTGTGGCCGCTGTTTATCAAAGTCCATCTTCCCCAAATCGCTCCATCAATTGTCACAGAACAGCTTGTGGGCGCCGCCAAGTGTCCGCGCTCAAATACCAGGGATGCCGCGCATGAATCGTTCGGTCGAGTCGGATCTTTTTAATGGATCAGTTGATGGGGTTAACTAAAATGACTCAGTGTAGCAAGCTTGCTAATTAAAGTTCGTTTCTGGATCTTATTTACACAAAGTTATGACTTTTTTGTTTTGGCACAAATAAAAAAATTTTCAAGTTTAATGTCACACTTTTGATAAAGGGACTAAGGGGGAGGAAAATGAATGAATAAGTCACACTTTATCTCAAGAATTGTATCTCTAAAAACCTCAGCACTCATACATTTATTTGATATAAGCAGGAAACTTAAATCTGATTATTTTCCCCAAAGTTTTATATCTTGCAAGGTCTTATTTATTTACTATTTAATGTTGCAAAAACAGCCACCACTACTAATTAATGCTACATCGGGTGTATTTTAAACTACATTACTTTGTATTGCAAGAATAGCAATATGTTGCACCCTATTTTTTGCAGTCTATGGTTGCACCTAGGGGTCGACACATTGATCTGAAGTAATGAAGAATCATTTGACTGTTGGACTAAAACTAAGCGATGCGTTGATGTCCAACGACCAGTAATTGGCATATTAGAATTAAAACCTATTACAGCAATCTCTTCTAATTGTGACTCTATTTGAGAATGTATTTATCACGAAAACCCGGCATTTGAACCACTATTTTGAAAGGAACAGTTCAAAAGAACCGACTCTTGAAAGAATCGGACCTCCATCAGTACCACTACTGATATTTCCCCTAGGTTTTTATGTAGCTGTGCCTGGGATTCTAACAGTTTATACATTAATCATTAATATCGGTTTACAAGAAGTCACATATAATCATGTCAGACACAGTTATCTTATAATTATTATTATTTTATATATGTATAATAGATTCTGTCTGCGACCCCTCTTTTCCCTTATGTGGACTCTTCCATCTAAATCAAATATCTTTCGCTCTCACACATACACACTGTGCATTGCGCCTGTGCAAACCAAGTGACCCTCTGACTGTCTCATTTCATCGTAAAATCATCCAACGTTATGTAATTTATTCAACCACAATTGGTTCATTCACTTCAGCAAATAGCCATCATTTCTGCATCAGCTGAATTTGAATGGTTCAACTGCCCTCGGGCAATTTGATTGTCTATTTAGAATGTTCTTTTATGACTATTTTATTATTATGTTTGTTTGATTGGGTTAAATTTATAGTCATGCATGGCTATTGATATTCCTTTGTGATGTCAAGCATCATACACATCATACTTCACTAGTGAAGTGAAGATACTTATAAATATTATAAATGCATATTTTGCATTTTAGCCTATAAATGTGTATAAATTTAAGGACATGGTAAAATGTTTCATTACTAATATTTCTGTTGATGTATTCAATCACAATAACATTTATGTAATGAATGTTCAGAAGGGTGAAAAAAGGTGCTTCGGAATTTAGAAGTGCTCAATATTACCACATTTCTTTAGTTCAAGTTAAAATTTGAGAGTTTTAAATTTGAGTATAAATATTTCAATAAATCAGTATACCTGTGCATTAATAGAGATCTATAGAAGATAAACAATGGGACTAAATGATACTGTCTGAGGGCCCCTATTTTTTTCTTTTTGTTGACTTCCATCTAAATCAAACAAAATCAATATTTTAATGGATCAGTATGCCTTTGCATCAGAAATCTAGAAGATAAACAATAGGACTAAAAGCTGAACTGTGCACATTTTGGTAAAGCATTTTAATCATGAATCAATATTTTTGCTTGTTTGTGTTTAAATCATCTTCTTTTAATGGTAAATATTTTAAAGTGTAAAATTATGAAATATTCTAAAAGTAGATCATATTTTATATTTTTAAGTATGGCTGGTGTCATTCCAACTATAGTGTTACGAATAATTAAGCAGTACACAACCTCTGACACTTTCTTGCTTTCTGAGCAAAGACAGTATTTTTACCGGCAGCTAGCTCTTTGCAACTCTCACACGGTCGCCCACTGAAGCTAAGCAGGGCTGCGCCTGGTCAGTACCTGGATGGGAGACCACATGGGAAAGCTAGGTTGCTTTCGGAAGATGTGTTAGTGAGTCCAGCAGGGGGCACCCAACCTGCGGTCTGTGTGGGTCCTAATGCCCCAGTATAGTGACAGGGACTCTATACTGTTCAGTGAGTGCTGTCTTTCGGATGAGACGTTAAACCGAGGTCCTGACTCTCTGTGGTCATTAAAAATCCCAGGATGTCCTTCGAAAAAGAGTAAGGGTTTAACCCTTGCCAAATCTGCCCACTGGCCTCTTAACCATGCCCATATCATAATTGGCTTCATCACTCTGTCTCCTTTTCACCAATCAGCTGGTGTGTGGTGTGCGGTCTGGCGCAAAATGGCTGCTGTCGCGTCATCCAGGTGGATGCTGCACACTGGTGGTGGATGAGAAGATCCCGCCCTATGTTGTAAAGCACTTTAAGTGCCCAGAAAAGCGCTATAGAAATGTAATGAATTATTATTATTATTTGCACAATATCCTTTCTAAATGCACAATAGTGTCAGTATGGTAGAAGCTGATTTTGGTAGTGAGCAACCTTGCTTTTTCTCTTTTTTTCTCTCTTTTCCATTTATGGTTATGTAGCTCCACTTTGCTATACTATTATATCAAAATTAATCATTTGATACAATAATTAATGTGTATTTAGTTGTGTTTAAAATAAAAACTAAATTGCATGCATAATTACACAACATTAACTCTTTTCAAAACTTGTGTTATTTTAATGATCTTACCGTCATATGATCTTATGACAAAAAGCTGAAATAATTAAGAGACCTCCAGCAATTGATAAAGTGATACTGTTTTCTTTGCAAAAATGAAAAGTCACTTATTCTTAATAAAAGTTGATTGATTACATTGAAATATAATTATTGTCAGATATTCCAAATCAAAATAACTGTTTTGTTATAAACCTAATTGTAGTTCATTCCAGTGATGCAAAGGGATGCTCAACTTTCATTGTAATTGTAAAATATTTTCTGCTCAATATTTATTATTGAAAACAGTTGTGCTGCTAATTTTGTGAACTGTGTATATACACATTGCTCGGCATATATGAGCACACTTCTCAAAAATCTTTCTTTTCAATTAATATTTTCTCTCAGATGCTATACAATATTATATTTGTGTATTTAGTTTAGTCAGTACTGAAGCCAAACCTGCAGCTAATCTAACAAAATAGCTTACAACAACAACAACAACACTCAGTAGATATATTTTACAAATAAATCTGTTTTGTTCAAATGCACCAAAAATAAATTATCAATATTCATTGAGAAATGGATAAAAAGTCATTTTCAAAATAATGTGTACCCATTTATGCTGAGCACTGAATATATAAACATAAATATTTATCAAGTAATGTTTAACAGAGCAAGGACATTTTCACAGTAATTCCTTTTTTATTATTCTGAATAATTTTTCTTTTAGTTTGCCTGAAGGTTTAAAATAATTAATTAAATAATAATTATTAGCCCCTTGAGATTTTCCCCTCGATTGGCTAACAAACCACAGTTGTCCAATAACATAATTAACAACTTGCCTAGTTAAGGTAAAGGCCCACACGGAATCTGCGCGCACAGAATTCTGCAGATTTCCGCAGATTTTTAGCCCATCATTGATTCTGTTTATTTACTTGTGTAAATGTGTGTAAATTTATATTTATTCAGTTTTTAAATTAATTTCAGTAATATTATTGACTAATATGAAAATGTTAATATATTGTATTCACAATACAGTTTTCTGTCTTTTAGTAGATATATTTTTATAGAAGACTTCCTTTATTTACCAAATAAAGTGGATCTATTGGATTTGCATTATAAACATTAAATACATGTTCAAAAGGTATTACTTTTTAGTTTATATATTAAGGTTTTAGTTATGTTACTCCCAAAATCATTCCGCATAAATTTGCAGATTTTTTACAAAATTCCTTGCAGTAATAGCAAAAAATTTCCGCAGATTCCATCTAGCCCTAGTAATAAATAGTTAAGCCTTTAAATTACACTGTAGGCACTGTAGTGTACTTTGCAAAATAACTAGTAATATAATGTTCTGTCATCATGACAAAGACAAAAATAATTAGTTATTAGAAATTAGTTATCACAATTATCATGTTTAAAAATGTGTTGAAAGAAATTTCTATTAAACAGCACTTGCATGGGAAATATTTGAAAAGGAATTCAATTTTCACATGAGGGCTAACAATTTTGTCTTCAACTGTATTTGATCATTTATTTAAATGATATATTTTTTATCTTTTAATGTCTTGAGATTAACATTTGATCAATTTAATCCATCCGTGTTAAAAAGTAATTTATTAAAAAATACTGACCCCAAGTTCTTGAATGGTAACACTAGGTGGCAGCCTGTGATCACTTTATTTCAGTGAAGGGTGTCGAGCGATCCACAATGCTGAGAATGAGCATTATGTAATGCATATCTTTTGTTTGGAACTGTAGCTACTTATTTTACAAAACGAGAAAGCTATTTGACCAAGATGTCATTTACAGATGAATAAATTTAACAGGAAAACCATCGTGCATATGCAGATTAAGAACACAACCAATTTTGAAAACTCAAAATACATTGAAACTAATTTGCAATGAATAGCATACAAAAATATCCACCCAGAATTATCAGCTTGGATTTGCGCATCTGCTTACAGAACATATTTAACAACTGTAAAAAGCAAAGTGGTAGCATCCTCTGTAGACTCAAATGCTTTGTTAATCAGTTTTTACATTTCCTCTGATTTGCTGCTTTCAGGGCAGACCCCATATGAAATCTCTGCCAAAGAGGCAGTTATCCTTCTTTTTTAATGCAGCATGTAATTGGTTCAGTGGCCCCTGAGTGCCACACAGCGGCTCTGGATTATGAGCTCTGGGTTCTGTGGGCCTCAATCACACCAGCTCTCTTTACACACCACAGCCACAACAAAACCAACCAAAACCAACATGTTGCCTTCTCCAAACCGCTTGGGATTATAATGGAGCTTAATGTTAGTGTTTGAGATGAAAGAGCCCTTCCAAACAATCCAACCGCAACGTGAAATGTTGCATAACCACTTGCCATTGGCTTAAAGTATTGGATAGCGTTCAAATCGAGCCTTCAATGCTCCCTCTATATTTACCCTCAGTGAGTCTGAGCTGTTGGGAGGGGAATGATGGTAAATCTTCCACAGCAGTGTGTCTTTTGTCCTTCAGCTCATCTGTTTCGATGGCCGTGTTTCCTTCCTTTGAGGATCTTTTGGTCATGAAGAGCAATATAACAGCATTATGTGTGAAGTTTTTCAAGACATCCGTGTTAAGGCCTGACGGAAATTAGCCAGCAGCTTTTACCCTGCAGGACTGCCTTAAAGCTAAAAGTGAAAGTTTGTGGTTAATTGGAAAAAACTGAGGAAATAACTGCAGAAGTCCTGTGCTGTACACATCAACAGACAGAAGCCGTTACATTTACCAAGTTCTGTTCCAATTTGCGAAAATAATGTGAAAATAAATGAGTTTGCCCAGCAGGCACACAACATCATAAGACGTTAATATTAGGTTAGATTTAGGTTGTGATGTCAGCTGACCAAAATTCAATGTCTAGCCAGCGTCTCAGGACAATGTTATTTTTCATGTCCAATAAAGACATCAAATGACGTTGATATTTGGTTGATTTTATGTTGTGTTAGAAAGTGACCAAAATCCAACGTCAAGCCAACATCTTAAACCAAGGTCTTATTGATGTCAAATTCTGACATTTATTCATCAGATATGGCAATTAACATCCAACATCTGATAGACATTTTAGGGGTAACATCCACACAGCATCAAGCTGTATCATCTTTAGACGTTGGGTCCTGAAGTCAACCCGATTTTCATTTCCAAACAAAATGTCCCCACAACACTGGGTACAATGTCAATCTGACATCTTGTTGACATCCTGTGCCTGCTGGGTATGATCATAAAAGTGACTAACCTTATATACAAATTTAAAAAAGAGGCGGCTAAAGACTGCAGCCTTTAGAGCAGGGGTGTCCAATACATCGATTACGATCTACTGGTTGATCGCATGGCAATTAAAAAAAAAAAAAAAAAAAAGACATCAGCCTATCATCCATCCTCACTGAAATTTGTCACTTAATTGACATACAGCAGAGCCAGTCTGATATCTGACCTTTTCTGATGCATGGGTAACCACGCCTACGCATAAAACTGTGCCAACTTCACTAAGTTCTGCCTATAGTATATATAGTTTTGCAGCACTTGACCAAGTTGGCATAGTTAAGTCCAAATATCGTTTAACTAGGACTTATAATCATTTAGTAGTGTGCTTGAGGCTGGCTATCAGCAGCTACTGTCCAGACTATGCTTCCCTGGCTGATTCCATTCAGAGCAAACCATCAGAGTCAGATAATGACAAAAATATGTACAGAGTTGTAGGCTATTGCACAATATGGGTTCATACAGTTATGCAAGGTGCATCAATCTATAGTACAAATAGAGAATTCTCAATGTTTATAAATAAATATATGTTTTGCATTTTTATATTAGGTAGATCATTTCGACTTGGTCATTTTATAAGTAGCTCACATGCTGAAAAAAAATGTGGACACCCCTGCTCTAGAGTCTGTCACTACATTCTCAAAAATAAAGGTACAAATTTGGTGTTTGGTGAAAAGGTGTTTCAAAAGATACAAATTTGTACTTAAAAAGGTCCATACTGTTACCTTAAAAGTATATATTAGTACCTAAAAATTTAAAGAGGAACATTTTTGTACTTTTTAGGTACTAATATATACCCCTGAGGTATTAATATGTACCTTTTAGGTACAAATTTGTATCTTTTGAAAAGGTACCACCCCAGTGACAACCCGTGTACCTTTATTTCTAAGAGTGTAGAGCACCTCTTGAGGTCAGGAAAGTAAGGTTTACCACAAGTCCCATTCATGCAAAGTCTGTTCACTGGGCGGCCAATATTGCAACGCCTCTTGGCAGTTCATCCAAGACCAAAGCCCTATCAAAATGAACGGTGGAATCTTGACATTTCAAACCCTGCTCGCTGAACTCGCAATTGAACTACATATTTCAAATCAGCAACAAAATCTGAAGTGACCTGCCCCATTACTGTTGTTGCTTAAGCTCTAATTACATAAAAAAACATGTAATTTCCCTTTTGCTTCAGCTGCTGCGTATGCGCAAACAATTGGCACATAATAACAGAGACAAAACCTAAGCAAAGACCGGAGGACGACACTAGAAGGACACAATATGTGATGGAATGTGCTGTGATTTACTCCTGTCAAAACCAATGCAGGCACAAACAAGTGTATCTCTACAGACCCCTCCCCCACAGAACCGTGTGGCTATGATGTTTGGCTATTTTGACTGGAAGGCAGGACTTCCTTTGCTGTGGCGGCCTTACAGAGCATTGCAGAGTCTTTGGGTTCAGCACTCACCAGCTTTATCTTGGATACCTTTATAAAGACGCATTATCTTGATACCTGCTGGATCCATGTTTGGCTGAGTCTTCTGTCATCAAGGGATGTGACACTGACAACAGGGGTGCACATGAAGATGCTAATAAACCACATGCAGGTTTATTAGCAAAGTCAGGCAAGCAGTGGTCAAAACAGGAGCAAACAGATGTATGAGGGCAATCCAGAGTCGTAGTCAACAGCAGTCAAATGGTCAAAGGCAGGCAGCAGACAGGATGAACAGACAGACGTGGCAAAGGTCAAAACCAGGCAAACTAGACAAAGGATAACATGTTGTGGTGTCACTGTAAACAGATAACAAGACTCAGACCCAAATGAGTGTTTGAGAGGTGTACTTATAGTCCATGTAATCAGTGTCTGAGCAGCTACAGCTGTGCCAGTTTAATCAGTGGAGACTTGGAGCAGGTGAGTGTGTGTGGCCTGACTGGGTTTTGTAGTCCATTTCTCAGCAGATTTGTAGTTCTATGTGTTTGTGCAAGTTTACCAGCGATCTATGGAGAGAGGATTGCTGGTGATCGTGACAGTATGTAGATGCAATGTAATATATTCAACAAACGGACCATCAAAATAAAATGTAACCTAAATTATTGACACACAATGGAAAATATTTTC
This sequence comes from Danio tinwini, assembly GCA_903798205.1. Classification (NCBI taxonomy): domain Eukaryota; kingdom Metazoa; phylum Chordata; class Actinopteri; order Cypriniformes; family Danionidae; genus Danio; species Danio tinwini. The sequence continues at coordinate 2,258,683 of CAIGQZ010032312.1, read as the reverse complement.
AAGATGACAGATGTTTGATGTGTTGAGCAATTGAATAGCTATAGATATCAATGGGAATACTTGCAATATTCCGATTTGTGCCATTGTATGTATTCAGTGTACTTTACTAATATAGGAACTCATTAGCTCAAAATATTAAAAACTCTCCTCTTAGAGAGAAAAAAATAGCAAATATAAGTATTGGCACGCAAAATATGTATAAAGTTTAGTCTAACTAATGATTTGAAATGTTTTAGTACCTGAATGACTAGGCACAGAAAATTGTTCAAGCATGACATTTGTTTCACAGAGCTATAAATATCAAGCAACACAAACTCACTCAGTCATTTATCATAACAACAATGGCCAAAGAGCAAAGCTGTGATTTGTAGCAAAACCTTCATAGCATAGGAAGTGGCTTTAAGAAAACAGGAAAAACACAAAAAGTTTCCAATGTACTGTTAAGAGAATTCTATAAGTAGCCAAAACATCTCTAAGAATCACAGCTGGAGAATTGCTGAAGTTAGTTCTCTAGAGTCTTTACATCAATCTGACATCCCCAACATCACCACATTTTTTTTGAATGGCTTTCATGACACAACTTAAAAAAAGTTTACTTTTCTCATATCTACTAATACTGTATAAGTGGTATAAGTGGGTATAAGCTTAAAGGGGTAGTTCACACAAAAATAAACATTTATTCACTACTCACTCTCCCTCCCGTTGGAAGTGGCTCCAAACCTTTATGAGTTTCTTTCTTCTGTTGAACACAAAAGAAGATATTTTGAAGAAACTGAAACCACTGACATTTACATTATGAAAAACAAAATATGGAAGTAAATGGTTACAGGTTTCAATCTTTCTTCAAAATATATATTTTTAGTGTTCAACAAAAAGGAAACCAGAAGAGGTTTGGAATAAGTAAAGGGTGAGTAAATGAGGACAGACTTTTTAATTTTAGATGAACTATCCCTCTAAAGTCTTCTTTAATCTCTGTGTTTAATTGGCAGGTTTGGTTTCTGTTTGTTAATCATTATTCAACTGCACTGTATCTGGATCAATAAGGTCTAAACAGCGCGTTAAATGCTGATGTTGGAAAAGCTCTTGGTAACACCAGGAGGGGGCGCTTGGTGTCCATAGTGAAAGGTGTGATAAACGAGACGTTAAACTGAGGTCCTAAAACCCAGTGTGGTCATTATACACTTATCAGCCACTTTATGAAGTACATATTGCAAGGACCAATTTGGACCCGGTATTGCCTTCACAACTGCCTTAATTATTCATGCCATTGATTCAACAAGATGATGGAATTATTCCTCCGAGATTTTAGACTATATTGACTTGGGAGCATGACATTTGATGCAGGTTTATTGACTGCACATCTATTATGTGAATATCTCATTCCAGCACATACTCTACTGGATTGAGTTCTGGTGTCTGTCGAGGCAGTTTGAGTTTAGTGAACTGAGAATTGAGAGAGATTATTTGAGCTTTGTAACTTGGCAAAATGGGTTCACGAATGTGATCATGAAGAGACAGACATGCTCAACAAAATAAATAGATAGCTAGACTGACATATAAATGTCCCAGCAAATAATGAAAATCGTTATGCCAGGCAATGTTTTCCCAGTCTTTTATTGTCAAATGCTCCCAGTTTTAGCTGAGAGCTTAAATGCAGTTTCTGCCATCTGACTAGCTGATTAGATATTTGTAATAATTATCTATCAAAGAGGTGGATCTGAAAAAAATGCAGTGTTTAAATTCCAATTATTTCTTGTAAGGAATTGGGTAATTTCTAGGGGCCCTAATCACAACATTGTGAGGGAGACCCTGTTAGCAAATTCAAGCGTCAGCTCTTAATGTCACTAGAATGCTCTCACCCTCATGTCATTCGAATTCACTGAGACATTCGTTCATCTTTGGAATACAAATTAAAATATTTTAAATAACATTTGAGAGCTCTCTTATCCTCCATAAAGCAACAGTCCCAATATCTTTATGAGTTCAGAATAGAAGCCAAAACACTCCCTTATATATAAGGGCCAATAGCCATATCACCCTGCAGCCCAAGACCGGTTACTCACTGAAGATAAGCAGGAATGAGCTTGGTCAGTACCTGGATGGAAGACCACATGGGAATGCCTAGCATTGCTGTTAGAAGTAGTGTTAGTGAGGCCAGCAGGGGGTGCTCAACCTGTGGTCTGTGTGAGTCCTAATGCTCCAGTATAGAAAAGGGGACAATGTACTGTCAGTGAGCGCCATCTTTCGGATAAGATGTTAAACTGAGGTCCTGATTCTCTGTAGTCATTAAAAAAAAAAAAAACTAATTGCACTTCTCATAAGGAGTTGGGGTGCTACCTCTGTGTCCTAGCCAAATTCCATCCATTGGCCCTTATCATCATGGCCTTCTAATCACTCCCATCCACTGAATTGGCTCTATCACTGTCTCTCCACTCCACCAATAGCTAGTGTGTGGTGAGCGCACTGGCGCCGTTGTCCTGTGGCTGCCGTCACATTATGCAAGTGGTTGCTGCACACTGATGCACTCCCCCCCCCATGATTGTAAAGCACTTTGGGCGTATGGCCATACACAATAAATGTGCTATGTAAATACACACATTACATTACATTACTCACTCACTCTCCTTCGGTGTAGTCCATGATTTATCAGGGTTTGCCACAGCAGAATTAACAGGCAATTGCTCTGACATATGCTTCTGCAGCAAATGCTTTGTTCATTTTAATGTCATCCATGCCACTTGGTGGAATTTTGCTACTATTTAACTATTTTGCATTGACTTTGTATGTAATCTACTTGTACAAATACTTTAATTCACATTTGATGAGTCCAGTAATAGATTTAACAGAGCAACATGCAAGCTCTGTATTGGCTGTAGTAAATACAATAAAAATGTCATTTAAAAAATCGAATTTTTGAGAAGGCTCTGGCTGCAGATTTACTGCACATGCAATTTCAGACATGCACTCTCAGGTACTTTTTTATGTACTTTTAATGTCTAGACCTACCCCAGCCCTAACTCTAACCATGACAAATAAAGTCTGTTTTGTGAACCCTTGCAGTCGGGTCGGTTTATTTGTCTTGTCTTTTCTTTTTTGTTTTATTTTTTTTAAACACCCAAAAACCGTGAAGCCAGTACCTCGGAGACCCCACCAACCCTTACTCCTCCACAACGTGTGTGTGTATATTATATATATATATATTGTATAGTATTTACAATACAAGTAACAAACCCCAAAATGGGGATGCATAAACAACCAAACAAAAACCAAAATGTACACATACACACAAAACGGTAACACACAATCAGAAATACACTTGCAACTATATTAATTTTCACAACACCAGACGCCAAACACTCACCAACCAATTCGTTCTCCAGCTCCACACCCATTCCAGTTTTTTTAAAAGACGACATGGGTCACTCCAGCCAATACCAGGGCAAGCGCAGGTGTAATTAGAGCGGGGCCTATGTAAAGGGAAAGAGCAGGAGAAAGAGAGAGCACACGAGGGACACACACACACCTGCGAGTGCAACAATATTATATCATCTTTGAGAGCAAGGCCGCCCTCTGGTGGTTTGGGGGACCAATGCAATTTACACAGTGTGCATGTAGTGAGAGGATTGACTCTTCTGGAACTCATTTGTTTTTGAATGATAGCCATGTATCTGGATAGCCCTCATGGGCTTCTCTACGCTCTGCTGATGTGTGAGCTGTAGTTATCATCCCATCATGCAGGTAGAAAAGATTTCTCCACCCTCTCTGTAAAGTGCTTTGAGTGTGACAAAAGTGCTATGTAGATGTATCAGTATTCAATTTGTCCAATGCCTACACACTCTATCCAATACAAATACACTCGCAGAGAGACAAAATAGTTTGCAATAAGATGGAGCAGCCGCTGTGAAAAGCAGGCAAAGTGATGCTCCGCTTCTCACCATATTCTAATATTAGAAAACTCAGCGTTCAGCAAGACTACAGTGTTAGTTTGCACTAAGAGTGAATCATCCTCACCCTGAAGTGACACTATGTGATGACTAACTTGCCTAAGCTAGTGATTCATGAAACAAGCATCCTATCTCTCTCTCTCTCTCTCTCTCTCTCTCTCTCTC
>CAIGQZ010032312.1:2222581-2245168 GCA_903798205.1 Danio tinwini | reverse complement strand
GTGTGTGTGTGTGTGTGTGTGTGTGTGTGTGTGTGTGTGTGTGTGTGTGTGAGAGAGAGAGAGAGAGAGAGAGAGAGAAAGAGAGAGAGAATGTGAATGAGTGCAAGGAAAGGCTGTGTGTGTTTTGAGTGGACATGGTAGTCACCATGCACGGCCCACAATATTTTCAACCAATCATCTTTCTTATGTTTACAATAACTCTCGTGTGGTGATTGTTTCGCACGTAGTGAGCAGTGAAAATAAATAATTTTTTTAAAACCACGAGTAAATCAGATAATGAGCCTGATCAAAAGAGATCTCGAGAAGATCAAGATAGTGAGAGACAGAAGTGAAGAGATCTCAAGTCAGCTAGAAAACATGACGGAAGAGTTAACTGTGGGCTTTTCTTGAAGATTAGATTAAGTGAGTCATTTTATTATTATTTTTCACTTGGCACACACATATTAGTGAAGTGAACTGAATAGTGATTGTTTATACGATTTATGTTTGTAGCTACATGTTTTTATTACCCATGACAGAGCTATAACGTTATATGGCACAAAATAATTAAAAAACGTTCAGAAATGTGATGCTCTTTTTTTTGCGCTATCACCGTTTAATGATGTCATGTTTCGGGAAAATTTTAATTGTGTGGTGGATGTCAGGGTAAAGTCTAGATCGAATATGCGGCCGGACATATGCACATCAATATAGCAGCATTTTATATGACCCTGCATAACAATAATTAATATTTTTACAGTACTGTGACGGTTGGGTGTAGGGTTGGGGTAGATGTAAAAAAATACAATTTACTGGGTAATTTAATAGATGGCATAAATAATACTGGGGGTAGACGTTAATAAAATACATTCATTTTCTTGTCGGCTTAGTCCCTTTATTAATCTGGGGTCGCCACAGCGGAATGAACTGCCAACTTATCCAGCACGATTTAACGCAGCGGATGCCCTTCCAGCCGCAACCCATCTCTGGGAAACATCCACACACTCATTCACACTCATACACTACGGACAATTTAGCCTACCGAATTCACCTGTACCGCATGTCTTTGGACTGTGGGTGAAACCAGAGCACCTGGAGGAAACCCACGCAAACGCAGAGAGAACATGCAAACTTCACACAGAAACGCCAACTGACCCAGCCCAGCCGAGGTTCAAACCTGTGACCCAGCAACATTCTTGCTGTGAGGCGACAGCACTACCTACTGCGCCACTGCGTCGCCCTTTAATAAAATACAATAAATGAAAAATTTTATAAATAATATAAATAATTTTTGTTAACTTCCGGCCACAACCGTATCTGATCTAGCAACAACCTGATGTCGACCAAGGTAACTTTTATTTCCTGGTTTTGTTCCGGGAATAATTCATTCACAAATTAAGCACTGCTTAATGATAAATAAACTCTGAAGTAGCGAACATAACACCCTTGACTAATCAGGTAAATACATTATGTTGGCCTTGTTTACTGTTGGTTACTAGGTTACCAATACTATAGTCAGCCCCTCTAAAAACTTAATTGAACTGCACCTAATATGCATTTGAGATCCTTTTTTTTTCGAACTTTGAAAAGATTCACTTGAGATAGAAACCTAGATAATATGATAAGAATAAACAGCAAAAATCAGTCCAAGGCACTTGAATTTTTATTTTAAATATTAAAAAGCCTTTATTGACATGGCTATTCCTTAAAACTTAAGGAATAGCTATGTAGCTAAGCATTTTAAGGAATAACCATGCCAATAAAGGCTTTTTAAATAGCCCCTATTATGCATTAAAAAGGTCATATTTTGGTTTTGGGGGTCTCCAACAACAGGCTGATATGCATGCAAGGTCAAAAAACACTTTCATTGTCTTATAATATGCATTTAATTTTACCTAATTATCCCAAGAACTCTCATATGATTCATTCAGTGATTAATTTGTTCCCAAGCCCCTCCTTAGAGCAATGTTAATCTCAGGTGATTGGTCTAATGACCCAGTCTGCTGTGACTGATCGACTGCGTTCAGTGTGAGACAGAGATATATGCCCAGCACAGCTTATCAACATTGTTGAAGTAGTCAGAGTGCAGAGTGTATGTGTGAGCCCAATGCAGGAGCGCATTTAAGCAATGTAGTTTAACACCAGCATTTTCTTCTATTCTTAATCACACTCAGTATTAATCCACACAGTGGCAAAAGACTTAACCGCTGCACATGGGTAGGAACAGCTGATGGTGGCCATAGCAATGACAAACGGCAGAGGATCGCGAGCTCACAAACGCATCAACGTGGCTTTAGGTCCGATATGAGAATTTAAAATGTTAACCAGATACAGAACAAACCAGGTAGAGCAAGTAACAAAACACAATTAAATACATAATTTGCAAGCTTGTTTTTTGCAAAAAAAACAAGGAGGCAACCATTTTAATTGCACTTACTTACACTTGTGAAATGGAGGAAGAAACTGATCCATTAACTGTGTACTAAAGTTATTGTCCAGCTCTGACAAAGTCCCATACATAGATAGTCTTTTCTGATCCTTACTTTACCAAACGGCTGACGAATCCCCCATTGTAGCCATGTAGATTGCTGAAGCACTCATCGGAAAAATGACAGGAACACAGCACAAGGCTGGGGCTACAATGCTGAGGTATTTTTGCAAAAATAAACCAACCACTGACTCTTCAGTTTCATCTTTGGCGGGGAAAGTAACACTAACTTTCCCCTCACACTACAGAGCACAGTGTCTTCACCACATGATTCAACTGGGATCTGCTACAATGTTTGTCTTCTTTTTATTTCTACAGTGTTTGTGGGCGGGGCCAGGGGTTTCAATTTTCCCAGGTTTGTGAGTGCAACAAATAAGCGGGGCTTGAGTTCCGTATCGACGTCACTCCAACATAGCTAAAGATTTGTTTTCAAGACGATTCCTTTGAACCACTTTGAGTCGACTTTTTTTTTATAGATAAATCAATATGGGAATTACCAACCTACATCACACATGATGTCACACGGGTTCAACCGCGCATACCGGTTGCAAAAAAAGACATGTGACAAACTCAAAATAGAAAACCTAAATTTTACCATACACCACACTGCTTTTAACGCCAACCACAGACGTCTTTCTCATTTCATATCAGGTAACATTGTCCACGCTATGCTGAATCATATCATACACATTACTTGTTTTTGATTGCAGCAATGATTTCAGCAAAAACAGTTAAATATGGTTAAATACACTGCGGACACTGAATGCTTAGAATGAAATATAAACATCTAAGTTGACATACCCTGCCATACAGGAGCAGTTCACTGGCAGAATGCAGTTCTTTAGCTTGTTGATGATTACCCAGGCCTTGTACAGTTCCGTCTTCTTTCCTTGTCTTTGACTAGGCAAAACCTCGAGTTTTAGCACTACAAAGTTTTGAATCTGGAAATCATGGAACATTATTTCTTGCACATGACCACACAGAACAAAATTGTTAGCATCCAAAGACTTGTAGGCCTTTAACTTCCGTGGAGTTTCAATGAGATAGTTTTATATTTCAGGCTGGATGCTTGGCCATTTCGTCTTTTCCAATGTCCCTTGGGAGGGTACTATTGCAAATGAACCTGTCAGACGAATATGTTGCCCACTTTAATGTAAATTTTTCTAAATAACTGTGGTGATTATCACTGGGTGACAAGCCGTTATAATACACTGAAAGCATTATATAAATAATATAAATAATATGTAATCAATATAACTTATCTCTAATACAACAACAAACTCTGCACTGCATCGGATGTCATTCCCTCGCTGTAAATGCTAGCGCTCCTGTTTTTTGATGCAACCTCGCTGCGCGTGCATCCTGAATGTTAACAAACCAGTAATTCGTCAACAGTTTTAAACATGGCATACTTTCATATTTAAGCCTTAGCTGGATATTTCACTTCACTTAGAGCTGTGTTACACACTACATTGAAGGTCATTTTCAAAAACCCATATTAGGGGCTATTTAATATTTTTTCCACATTTTTGAATGCCTTGGATTGATTTTTGTGGTTTATTCTGATGAATCCCTTACCCACAGAGCTTTGACACATTATTTAAGCTACTGAGCCCTTTTTGTTTGATTTTGAATGTGATTTCCTACTTTGCATTGCAGTTAGATATTCAAGCAAACAGCTAATTTATTATCCTTAATAATACAGAATATATGAAGACCGTTCTATAAAGGAACAACAGAGAGTATATGAAGAGAGGTGTTTTTGTTTTCCTTGTCATTTGTTGGAGAGAAAACAAAAGCCCTTTTAATAAAGAGTTAAAAAGTCTGTTAGTAATATACAATTCCAACTTTAATGTACACAGTAATAAATAAAATAAGAAACAAAGTTTTACGCATTACAAACAGAGACTCATTCTCCATCGTTTGGCAAAATACTGTAGTTTCCCTTCACATTACTTACAGCTTTAATGAGTTCACATAAAATCACACCCTTTCGTCCTCACACATACTATTAGATACAACACTCAGAACATGAACTGTTTTGTTGTTGTTGTGATGATGATAATAAAGTACTTTATGCAGCACTTAAGTTTTATACCCAAAATATAAATTTGTCAGTACAGAACAGATCTCAAGACAATAATAGTGTCGTACAACTAAGAAAAGAACATTTGGCTTTAAAAACGAAAACAAAGTCGTTTAGAACAGTAATTTATCAAATAGCAATACATACAAAACCAAGCACGAGTCATTTCTTTTGTAAATATTTCAATGTTTGTGATTAAAGAGAAATGCAATATTAGAAGACGAATGCACATGTATAGAAAAGACATGCTTTAAGATTGAAGTATCACAAGAGAGCACACGCGACATCGGGACTCTCACATGACACAAGCACTCTGATGTTCAATGGGACGAGCATGCCATGATGACAGATTGTGAACATCCGATGGTCAAGGTGGTTTTGTTTTTGCCAGGGTGTTTTGGGAAAACAACTAATAATATTATCAAATAGCCTAACAGTAAATGAGCAAGGAAACACTCGCTTTCAGGCCAATTAAAATATAGAAGTTTCTTTCTTTATTCCTTAGCAAATTAAAGAATATTTTTTTAGCTGAAATTGTGGTCCTTGGTGACCCACAAAATGCAAGTCAACAGTTATTGACATTTTGAAAGTCAAAAAAAAAAGAGCCTATACAAGCATATACAACCCAGCAAACAATTGTGTGTTTAATACGTCTAATAGACATCTAAACATAGACAGCTTGGCTAAAACAAGGCTAAATTTGGACTGTCAGTGAAAATCTAATAGACATCTAAGAATAGATTTTCACTGACAGCCCAAATTTAGTCTGGTTTTAGCCAAGACGACTATGTTTAGACATCTATTAGACATCTTGTAAAAACAAAAAATGCTTGCTGGGATGTACATTTCAAATCACAGTTATAGTGACCAAAATTATCACATGCAGTTATCAGTATTATCATGGTTTTGGTAAATAACATTCCAGCATAAATATCAGACATGTTTAAGGCATTCTGCCAAGAGTTGTATCTGAAAATGAACAAAGAACAACTACATTTTGCAGGTTTATGCCATTTTGGGACAAACTACATAAACACGGATCCCTGGATCACTGCATTTTGAATTAGCTTACTTATGTTTATATTATTTCATGTACATTGTTTGCTGTGTTTTTATTTGTACATGTGATTTTATTATTTAAGGTATTGTTTGTTAAACCTCCAGTTGTAAAATTACCTCATACTTTTTTTTTACAAAATGGCATAAAGCAAAAAAAAAAAAAAAAAAGAAGTGTAATATTTGACAAAAATTTAGAATAACATTTTTTTCAGAATTCCTTCATTAATTTTCCATACACACCCACACTCACACATGCACTCACACACTATGGCCAATTTTGTTTACCCAATTCCCCTATAGTGCATGTCTTTGGACTGTGGGGGAAACTGGTGCACCCAGAGGAAACCCACGCGAACACGGAGAGAACATGCCAAATCCACACAGAAATGCCATTTGGTCCAGCTGGGACTTGAACCAGTGACCTTCTTGCTGTGAAGTGACAGTGCTAACCACTAAGCCAACGTGCCACTCAATATTCAGAATATTGCAATTTGATTTGCTATTTATTATTATTTATGATGTGCAGCACATACTTTAAATGAAATGAATACAACATACTTAAACTGAATATATAAATATATATTTTTCAAAACACTGCAAGTTTTGCTGCTAATTGCAATATTACAGAATTTAATGTGAGTTTAAAAAATCGTAATAATCAATCAAAGTTTAAATGATGATGAAACTTTTAAACTGTAAGACTAACCCTCAGAAAATTTAAATGTAGTTTACTTTGAAACTGGTAATCGTGACAATACTCCTTCATACTCCTAATGATACAACGAGGTCTTATGAAACAAAACAATCAGTCTTTCAGGCTTCATAAAACACAAGACTAGTGTATCACCAAGAGCCACAGATTCCAGTTTAGTTTGCCTCCCTATTATTTTAGCTCTCAAAATGTTGGTAGATGTTGACTTGCATTTTATGAATAAAGGAGCACAGTATCACAAAAAAAATGGATTGAGGGTGCGTAAATAAAGGCAAAAAATAGCAAAACGATTATTTTAATGTTATTTTGGTCCCAGCTAATATTGTACTGACATAAGAATAAAAAAAAGTTTATGAAAAGTTTTCATTTTTCAGTGAACTATGCCTTTGTAATTGTGACAGTTGTGTTTCTATGCACATATACTGTTATTTGGTCATAAATCCATCCATCCATCCATCCAAATACTTAATCCATAAAAAATAGTCTTTCCAGATCTACATAAAACAGATTTTCTAGTGGAAGAGAATATGATCTTATATGCAGTGCCCACAATGCATTACTTGAAGATTCACCACCACAGTCCTCTATAGTTCTTCATTATTCTGATGCAACTATGGGTGCTTTGTTGGAATATGTTTACCTCGGGGAGATCAGTCACTCCTCTCTTCTCCACAAAGCTCATGTTAATATAAAGCAAAACTCCAAGGTTCTTAATTAAAGCCCTGGCCTTGAATTTGGGAGGAACTTTTAAGTTCATTACCTCGTGCAACCAGATACAAGAAGAAGGACGAGAGTGACCTTAAAAAGTAATTACAAACCAACAGAACCCCCCCCCCACCACCACCACCCACCCTAGAGTGCTGACACCAGACAACATAATGACAGAAAGACAATGACTCTTTGAAACGTCGCCTAGCAACAAGAAGCACTAAAAATACATCGCTCTGTGCTTTTTTTAAAATCCGGTATCATTGGAATGTATAAATACACATATGCCGGTACAAATGCGGACCATATGTACATCTGTTTCGCCCACTATTTGTTGCGTCACACACTGTGAGAGAAAGTGAGCAGAGCACTTGCGTCATTTTCCATAGACTAGATTTAGTGGACTCTGTTTAATCATTCACAAAAATGAAAAGCTATAGCAGCCCAGCCTTTTTAAAGCATCCTAACAGATAGCATCCTTCTAAAATGGTGCATTTGGCCACTGGCATCATTATAAATCAGATAATGGGACTGCGCGCTCACTTAAAATGACTTTTTTAGTACATCAAAAAGTTTGAAGCACTGGTCTGCTGGGGCTCCTTATAGTGAACAACACCAGAGTTTCCTACAGCCATAACTTTTCATTTCTTATAGCGTGTGTGTGTGTCCCAGGTTGGACCAAGCAGATGGCTGATAGCTGGGAAAATGGGGACGCGTTAAAGCCTTGTAAACAATTATGTAATATCTGCAAAGTGAATCATTGTATCACTTAGCAAAGAGGAGTGCGGGATTGATGGAAAGAGAGAAAAAGGCTAACTAAGCTAGCATAACTCTTGGCTAACTGGAAATGAACCAAGTCTCATTAGTTAAGGAGCAGATGGAGGACACTGATTAAAGAGAGCAAACTGAAATTGAACTGGAATCCAATCCATTACACATTAAACCACACACATAAACAGAAATTAGGTAGTGGTGATGCTATCAGGAGAGGTAAGCGCTTGGAAAATTAGATACAGCTCTGAATTAATGCGGCGAAGGTGAGAGGCTCACATTTCACAGGTAAAATGCATATGATGTGCGTGAATAAAAAATAAACTCACCGTCTTGTCACACAGATTACAATGTAAACTTGGTGACAGACCTACTTAATAGCCTAGAGTAATGTACTGTTGATATCAAGGCACCCATGTTGTGTTCACACACAACCACATGACTCGATGCAATGCCTTCGAATGTTAATAGAGTTTTGACACAGTGAGGCTGTATATTATTACCACAGTTTGGTGACAGGACAGTCTGCTCGCTCTGCATGATTTAGGACCAACAACATAGGAATGAATGTAATATATAGAATCTGCAGCCATTCATAGATTCATGGATGTTAGGAGAAGATCCATAAACTCACAGAATGGGAGCCTGGAACTCCTGAGCGTGGCAGTGACACACGAAATTCACTGTGCTTTAGTATAGCACACTTTCGTACATTAAGACACTCATAATCATATACAAAGACTTTGTACAGAAATTGGTGCACAACATTTTGTCTGATTTTTTGCACTTGCCCATTCATATACATGCTCTCTCACACACACATATGGTCTACAATATTTTTCCCCACATAATACATAGTTAATAATAAATATCAATAAATATCACATGTATAAACACCAACACCTTGGTTCTTATGTCACCATTAAACTACTTCTTTTGGTCTCCATTCAACTTCTAACACTAATGTTGTGCCATGCAACATGTGTGCCTCTTCTTGCTTTCAGCAAAGAAAACCTTGAGAAAAAATGAAAATTTTCTCCGTACATTCCCTCTGTTTACTTCATAGTTAGCTTACGATAGCAAGGTCAAAATTATTAAATAAATAAATGAATGAATTTAAAAACACAAGCGCAAAAGATTTACAACACCAGCACTTGACATGAAAAAAAAAGATATGAAGAGGGTGATATGTTGTGTCAAGAATGAGGTCCTAAGTAAAGAATGTACAGGCAATATTGGGGCGGAGCCACATATGAGGGATGTGGTATATGTCAGTGTAAATGAAGAAGATGTGGTCTATAGTATGACCTGTGAAAAGGTGTGGTATAGATAATACAGGTTTTTAGGAGCTGTTAAAAACTGTGGAGTATTTTAAGACATTAAAATTTTTTGACACATATTGTGTAGGGGCAGGGACATATATAAATAAGATGTGATATTATGGTGTTGGGTCAAGTATAAAGAAATGATGACCAAGGTAGTATAGAGGTTATAAATGAAGACGGTGTGGTGTAGGAACTGATGGAGCATGGTCAGAGGTCAAAGAAGGAACACAGAATGGGGTATATGCATTGCACATGAACTTTTAATTTCAGTCAGCCAGCCCCAGCACTTTCGGTGAATTGTCATCAAAATCGCTGCGTTTAAGATCTGATTTCTTTAAAAAAAAAAACAGCGATCATCACTGCCTGGCTGAGATACGATATAAAGTGGGTATCAGACCAAACAAGAAGCACTGCCTTATATAATATTTTTCTGCACCATCTCTTTAAAATATGGAAATTCACTTTACCCTAGTATTTTCAATGGAGTTTCTGCGCAAGCCTGCAGCTAATGACGGTGCTAGCGTTTACACAGTCTTTTGTCTTTTTTTAAGCTGTAACAACCAAATAGATGCTTACGTGTATTTAACTGAATGTATTTTAATTACATTACAACATCGATGCTGTAAAAGGAACCTCATGAAATTGAAAATAGTCACTTTTTACCGGAAGTTCATCATTGGCTGAAAAACACTAGCTATGCATATAGCCCATTGAAAAGAGTGTGGTGTAAGGCGGGGATCAGATATGATAGTAGGTGCATTTGACTTGAACCACGCTTCAGTTGGAGGTCAATACCATATTTTAATAAAAAAATGTAAATACTGTAGGTTTTGCAGCTGCATACAGAAAAAATGTTATGTAAAATAAACCTATAGACACAATAGCCTACTGTATGTAAACAAATTAAGGACTGAGTTACTGGCCGCCAACTCTAGTTAAGTCAGACTTTCTAAATGGCATGTAATGCTTCAACTATTAGTTTTGGATTTTAATTGATCTGTGCAGCGCCACATGAACAATGAGTGCACAATGAGTGCAAAATGAATGCACTTCCTCAATGAAGAATAAGGTCAATAATTCGGATCAGATCAGCTGTGAAAAAAGGGGTGTATTTTGTGGGTGGGCCAAATGTAAATAAGGTGTAGCATATATGGTGTAGGGGCAGGGCAGAGATCAAGAAGGTGTAGCACAGTTAGTGCTATGGTATGGGGAGGTCAAAAGGGAAGGCTGTGCTTTTTGTTGTTGGGGATGGGGTCCTAAGTAAATAAGGAGCAGTAATATTGGGGATAGGGTGAAGTATAAAAAAGAGGTAGTATAATGGCTGGAGTCAAAACTGAAGAGGGTGTATATGAAATTTTGGGCTCAGAGATGGGTCAACAGTGAGGAAGAGGTATCATTATTGCAAGTGAGATCAAAGTTTTGGTGTAGGTATCTTTGAGGCATGGTCAAAGGTTTGAGTCCAATTAGTCAGGGTTATTGATAAATATCGAATTACAGCAGAGTCAGCCCTTACCAGATCACTGGAGCAGAAATTACAGATGAGAAAAATGAATATGGCTAGGGTGGTACATAAGTCTGCAGGGAGCTGCAGTAACAGGCAAGAGCAGACAGATGAAACAGAGTGTTTATGTCTTGAGGGTAGATAGAGGTGTGAAGCATGCCCAAATGTCTGCAGTGGGAATGAATCTATTGACAGCGACTGGGAGGGAACAGAGAAAGATATAAGAGGGATTTCTGAAAGAATATTGAAGCGAGGCATAAAGGACCATCCTGGAAAAAAAAGACAGCACTGAAGCAAGAAAAACGCTGAGGGGGCTCTCTGGAGACTATTCTGGAAAATGTTGCTGCGTCTGAATATCCAGGTGGTGACAACACAGCATGTAAGAGAAATCCATTTATAAAGAGAAGCTGTGCATGAAAACACGGAGCCTCCATCATCCTCCACTGACACCTATCTAGATACCCACAGCAGTGTAAGTGAAAGGAGGCGAGTTCAGTTTCAACAACGATAATTATCTTTAAACACTCATTTTAGACACAAAAATGGAGAGGAATGATGGGGTTGTACAGCGAAGAGTGCGTCTGTCTTAGGAACGTTCTCAGAAGCCAGGCACATGGCAGTAGGCCTCCAGTGAGGCCAGCATGATGTAGATGAGCCACAGCACGAGGAAGAGGAATACGGTGAGCAGCTTGGGGGTTCGCGGTCCCCCCAGCTCGCCCCCGGACACAGAGGGCCGGCGGCGGTACAGTAGTGTCACAACACATACCAGTGCCAGGATGGTGAAGAGGGTTACGGAGAACGCCAATGACCCTGGCGGGACCTGGAATTTTTTGCCTTGACTGTGCCAGTACACTGCAGCGATGGTCCACGCCACTCCGATACCCAGGAAGACATTAACTGCATTACTTCCGGTCACATTTCCAATCGACGCATCAGCATATTGGTCCTGGATGGCTGCCACCTTGCTGGCAAAGGTGTCTGGATAGAGTAAAAAAAGACAGAGAGAGAAAGATAAAAGATAGATGGTGAGAACTGGAGGAACCCCAGTGAAAAAATTCAATAAAAGAGGTTTCACTTTCAGTTTAAGGCAAACGTGTTTCTGGAAAAGTACAGCACATTTCAAACACTTCATAATCAAACATGCCTGATTTAACATATCAGTAGAAACTGAAGACCTGAAATACAGTATTAATATTATTATTATTATTATTATTAATAAGGCAGAATTTCAAACTGCACCAAACTCATTTTGAGTAATAATAAAGGCTCAGCCATTATATTTATGTTACCAGCAATTGTTTTAAAACATTTTCTTCTAAATAAAAGTTTCAGTTAAGCCCCGGTCAGATCACACAACTTTTATTGTTGGCTACGAAAGTCACTATGTCAGATTATGCAATGTTGTCTTGATAAAATCTTGACTTCTCGTGGGTAACAAATGTGCAGACTACACATTACTTCACAATCAGTCACCCCATAACGTCTACTACAAATGTTATTTCTCAAAGCAGTCACATGTGTTCTTATTAATTTCAATGTTTTTTTTTTAATTATCTTATGTCAATCTTAATAAAAACTGATGCTTGCTGACAACTAGGCTATTATTTAACTAGGCTATATTATTTAAGGGCATTCGTTATGACATTGATAGGATCAAACGTATATTTCCTTTTTCATATGAAGATATTTTCTTTTAAATCTAAATGTATATTTTCCAGCCATGGGTTGCTTATAAAAACATTCTCTCGCATGAACTTGCCGCGAGTGAGACAGAGAAAATGAAAGCAAATCAGCACCAAGGAAAAATCAAATGCTCAAGACAAAATAATGACATATTAAAAAAATTTGCAAATATAGGACAGAGGTCTGTGATACAACAATTCCAGTGAAGCATTAATTAAATCCTTATTTTCCACGAAACAAATCATCCAGAGCTGAGTAGTGGACGGGCACAAACAAAAATATAATTTGTATTTTTTATTTAGAAAAAATATCTTTTTGAAACGAATTTTGTTTGGTATAATTTGTATGTTTTGTTGGTCAGTTATCTACTAGATAAACGAAAATAATAAATAACATCTGAGGTGAAGTGTTTCAGTGTTGCATTACGCCGGTCAGTTTCAACTTAATTAGTTTAATCAATGTTTTGAATAAGCAAGACAGGTTTTCACAATGTATTTGCAGAACTGAATGTGTTTCCAGGTAACTTCGGAAGAACAAACTTGGTTGGAAGGCTGAGAAAACTCAGAAACTCGTTGTGACAATGTAAATGTCTGCATATTTGTGCCAGTTTGTCAAATAAAATTGCTTAATACACTTTAATATTTTAGAGAAAGTAGTTAAAGTTTGCATAACCAATGACTGATCTTATCCACCCAATACCCACCCATAAGTAAATATGCAGCCTGTTTTTTGATTACCTGACCTACGGATTAACAGCAGCATCCGCAGATATAACTGAGAAATTATGTGCTCCTATTGGTCAGTGTCAAACATGTGACGGAACTCGTCATGAAGATTGGAGAAAAAACTAAACATGCTTCTGCGATGGTGTCGTGAGGAGTGGATACATGGTATCGATTGTCATGAACTATGCCACATTACACAAGAAGAAATTATTGAATCTTGTCACAACGACCATTTGTCGTTTTTTTGCTCACGTCAGCCCACAATTCATTTCAAGAGGCATTAAAAAAACAGACACTGCTATTTTTCATAAAATGTATATATTAACTCATCCATATATCATACATTGCAATAAAACCTTGTTTGTGGTCTGTTAGGTTAATATGACTTCTCACTATGAAGAGATTGAATGACCACATTGTCAGGTATAATTGTTATGAGGCGGTTCTGTGTAAATTTGACCACATTCACTGAAACTTGTTCAGGATATTTCAGAGTGATTTTTATGGTGCAGATCCACACATAATTGCTATTTTTTACTTAAACAGTTAAAGGTAAAATTACACAAAGTTTCCCCTTTAATGAGCCAGCTGTGAAAGCATACCATAAAAATAATATGAAAGTCCATTTAAAACATCTGAGGCGTGAGTGTAGTGCTTGGTATTTTGGGAAATCTGACCAAAGTTTATATAGTATGACCTGTTGTGATTCTCTAGAGGAGGCAAACATCAGATTTCAAGTCTTTTCTCCAAAATAAATACTGTATCTGATGGTAAGAATGGGCAGCAGACCATAGTGTTTTACTTGAGTTATGAATCTGACTTAGTTTAAATTGAATGTGATGTGATAAAAGACCACAGAAAATAAATAATGGCAGGAAAAGGTCTTCCTCTTGAGCTGCACACAAAAATATCTGTGTAACCAGTGTAGATTGAATCACATTAAATTAATTTTATTTTATTTTGAGCAGGTTATTTGAAATATTACAAACGTATAAGTCAAGAAGTTACCAGTATGAATCCATTTGATGAATGCTTTACTAAAAAAAACACTCAATCCATCAGAGCAGTACTGAAATGACAGAATTTGCAATAAAATAAATGAGTCAAAGTATTCCTCTAGCTCAAACAGCAGAGCATGGTAATTGCAATGCCAAGGCTGTGGATTCAATTCATGGAAACTCATGAAAACTTGTAAAATGTGTACCTTCAATGCAGTGTAAATTGCTTTGGATAAAAGTGTCTGCCAAAACATAAATGTACATTTTCACATTTGCCAATTAAAATAGACATTTACAAAACTTAAAAAAAAATCACCTAAACTAAACCTAGATTTACTGATAAAGGTGGCTCTATTTATGTAGGTTTTAATAGCTTTTGCAGAACGCGTATATTGTTGTACACTCTCCGGCCACTTTATTAGGTACACCTGTCCAACTGCTCGTCAAATTACATGGCAGCAACAATGTATTTAGGCATATAGACATGGTCAAGAAATGTTTATGTCTTGGTCATGGTCTGCTGCATTTCAAACTGAGTATCGGAATGGGGAAGAAAGGTGATTTAAATGGCTTTGGATGTGCCATGGTTGTTGGTGCCAGACGGGCTGGTCTGAGTATTTCAGAAACTGCTGATCGACTCGGATTTTCATGCACAACCATCTCTAGGGTTTACAGAGAATGGTCCAAAAAAGAGAAAACATGCAATGAGTTGCAGTTCTGTGGGCGCAAATGCCTTGTTCAAGAATGGCCAGACTGGTTCATGCTGATAGAAAGGCAACGGTAAATCAAATAACCACTCGTTACAACCAAGGTATGCAGAAGAGCATCTCTGAACACGCAACATGTCCAACCTTGAGGCAGATGGGCTACAGCAGCAGAAGACTACACACCGGGTGCCACGGTCGATTTCTGCTGCGAAATTTGGATGATAGGGTCAGAATTTGCCGCCAACAACATGAACACATGGATCTATCCAGCCTTGTAACAATGATTCAGGCTGGTGGTGGTGGTGTTATGGTGTGGGGGATATTTTCTAAGCACACTTTGAGCCCATTGATACCAATTAAGGAATATGTTAACGCCACAGATTACCTGAGTATTGTTGCTGACATTCCTGAACATTCCCTTTATGACCACAACATACCCATCTTCTGATGGCTACTTCCAGCAGGATAACCGAGTCATAAAGCACAAATCATCTCAGCCTTGTTTCTTGAACATGACAATGAATTCACTGTACACAAAAGGCCTCCAAAGTCACCAGAGCTCAATCAAATAGAGCATCTTTGGGCTCTGGTGGAACGGGAAATTCGTATCATGTATGTGCAGCCTACTAATCTGCAGCAACTGCGTGATGCTATCATGTCAATATGGACCAAAATCTCTGAGGAAATATTTTCCAGTACATTGTTGAATCTATGTCACGAAGGATTGAGGAAGTTCTGAATGCAAAAGGGGTCCAACCCGGTACTAGTAAGGTGTACCTAATAAAGTGGCCAGTGAGTGTATATGTTTAGTGTATAAATTTTTTGACACAGAACTTTTGATTTGCACAATATTAATATCACACTATGCAAAATATTATATAACCCAAAATGTATTTTAAAATCTATATAAATTAGTAATAACTGAGCAGAATAAAAACATATCGGTTTGCTTTCTATTTAATCACACTGCGGTCCAGAAGACACTTAGATTTGTCAAACGAATCTTTACATTATGTGAGTTGAAGCTTGAGCACGATTTGCCATTTAGAGTCTGAGCATGTGCAGGATCAGTCCATCCACTCTAATGCAGCTAACACCAAGACAAACAAACAGATCTCTTCCGGGCTCCAGAGCAAATCATGCTCCTCTATATAGTCCACATGGCTAAATGACATCTAAACAAATGGTGCCATTCACACAACAGCTGACCTTTTCGGAATCAATTGGAAAAAACAATATCTTAAAGGTTTATGTAAAACAAACAGAATCCTCGATTCTGATTGGTTGATGTAATAATTTTTTTGTGCAATATCTCTTACTAATCACATACAGTTGCAATCAGAATTATTCAACCTCCTAATTTATTAGCCCCCTTTTATTTTTATTTTTTTAATAATTTCTGTTTAACGGAGAGAATATTTTTTTCAACATATTTCTAAACATAATAGTTTTAATAACTCATCTCTAATAACTGATTTATTTTATCTTTGACATGATGACAGTACATAATATTTGACTAGATATTTTTCAAGTCACTTCTATACAGCTTAAAGTGACATTTAAAGGCTTAACTAGGTTAATTAGGTTAACTAGGCAGTTTAGGGTAATTAGGCAAGTTATTGTATAATGATGGTTTGTTCTGTAGATTATGGAAA
Organism: Danio tinwini; assembly: GCA_903798205.1. Taxonomy (NCBI): domain Eukaryota; kingdom Metazoa; phylum Chordata; class Actinopteri; order Cypriniformes; family Danionidae; genus Danio; species Danio tinwini. Next base: position 2,228,771 of record CAIGQZ010032312.1, on the reverse strand, counting down.
AAATAAATAGCTTAAAGGGGCTAATAATTTTGACCTTAAAATGGGTTTTAAAAATTTAAAACTGCTTTTATTCTAGCCAAAATAAAACAAATAAGACTTTCTCTAGAAGAAAAAAAATATTATCAGACATACTGTGACAATTTCCTTGTTCTGTTAAACATCATTTGGGAAATATAAAAAAAATTTAAAATTCAAAGGGGTTCAATAATTCTGATTGCAACTGTACATGCTATAGAAAGGACATCAGAAGCAAAAATAAAAACTCACCAGGTACAGAAGTGCCCAAGGCCACAAACACCACGGCTGTAACTGTGTCCTTCAGGCCCACTGTACAACCAAAATGAGATGCCAGATCTCCAGTAACGGCAGTCAGGACCCCGATGAGTGTGATGGAGACAATGAAGCAGGCCCAACCATTCCAGTATTCTGTTGGAGGTACGAAAGCGAACAGAACCTTCCAGAAAACCGTCAGGAAGTGCATAATGTAATCAAAGCACGAGGGCAAGCGCTCTTCTCCGCTCTCCTCCTCATCGTCATCTCCTGCAGGGATATTCATATAGTAGGGTAAATTTATTATGGTCAAAATTGTAGTCATGAGTACTTAACAGAATAAATGCAAGTTTTTGAAATGGTTGAATTTATTTATAATGTTTGTTATTTTTGGTTATTTATTTATCATAAATTGCATCGTATACCGGGGTATAATTTTGCTATTATACCAGCTATGGAAAAAAAAACACTTGATAATTCTTCTCTAATAGGTTCTCTAGCATTAGCATTTACAGTTATTTGTTTGAGTAAAACTTACTTTTTGTTTTATTCTATGAAATACTGGTGCCATTTTTCCCCCCAAAATTAAAATAAAAATGAAAAAAAAGTGCCATCTTTTACAGTAAGGCATAGAATAATTTTTAGGCCAATGTTTAGATACCAGTGATTTAACTTCAGAAGAGTTAAGAAATCAATATTTGATGGAATAACCTTTATTTTCATACAATTGTCATTGTTATGAAAAATAAAATAAAAAAACTCTAAATGACAATATGTTTATTTAAAATAAGCAACTTTATAGAAAAAAATAACCTTTTTTTTTCAAACCCATACCCAATCAACCAGTAAATCTAGAGAAACGGACATCCAGAGAAACAGCTATAATACCTACAATAATAATTATTAATAATAATTCATTTTTTGTTGCAGTATTTAGACATTTGAGTATTTAACCCAGCCCTTACTCTTAAATCAAAACATTTGCCAATATACAATAAAACATAATGTAAAACATAAGACATTACAAGCAGATACAATTACAGTTACACTTTATAAAACAAATCACAAATATTCTAAGAACAAACAACTGATTTTAAATCCTAAACACATTAACAAATTCTACCTAAAGAAGCATTCTGAAATCTCATTAATTTGACCATCTTGAAATTAAATACTCAGGTTTGTCTTTTCAATAAGAAATTGCCTTAACAGAGCGAGAAAGTTTTTTGTAATTTAAACCTCTTTCTGTTTGTCACATCAATATTTTATACTGCCTCAGAGTACATTGAATACAACACATGCTTTTTTGTAATACTTTTATTCTGTTTTCTAGTCATTTCCTACAATAAATATCTGACTGTACTTTTATTTGCCTGTTACATGTTTTTATTTGTCGAGAAAATATAAATGCATGCGAAGGATTAAATGTGTCTGGATTGTACTTGATTTATAACACAATACAAGTCATTAAATAATGTAAAGCAAAAAATGCACTATAGTCATTTTTCATTTTTATTTTAATCATAGGCCAGGCATATTAAACGGTCTAGATAAATTATTAGGAAAAAGGATCTGATGATGATTGCAATAGTTGGTTCCCACTCAAGTGTTCTTGTGCCAATTTGCACAATTTAGTAAATCTGTCCCCAAACCTCCTTTACTTAGCTGAGATTGTGTAATGTTGCCAGATGGCTCATATTTGGTTTATTTAATTCAACTGAATTCATCTTTATTTCTATAGTGCAGTGTATAATGCAAGTTAACAGAAGTTTTAGTAAAATTAAACAGTGTCAGTCCAGTTTTCAGAGTTGAAGTTCAGTTTAATTCAGTTCAGTGTGGTTTAAATTTGAATGCTGAAAGTCCAAACACTGGAGAGCAAATCCATCTATGTGCAACTCCACAAGTCCCAAAACAAGTAAGCCAGTGGCGACAGTTTATATACAGGGTGGGCCATTTATATGGATACACCTTAATAAAATGGGAATAGTTGGTGATTTTAACGTCCTGTTTGTGGCACATTAGTATATGTGAGGGGGCAAACTTTTCAAGATGGGTAGTGACCATGGTGGCCATTTTGAAGACGGACATCTTGGATCCAACTTTAGTTTTTTTAATAGGAAGAGGGTCATTTGACACATCAAACTTATTGAGAATTTCACAAGAAAAACAATGATGTGCTTGGTTTAGTTATTTACAAGTTTCTGACCACTTATAAAATGTGTTCAATGTGCTGCCCATTGTGTTGGATTGTCAATGCAACCCTCCTCTCCCACTCTTCACACACTGATAGCAACACTGCAGGAGAAATGCCAGCACAGGCTTCCAGTATCTGTAGTTTCAGGTGCTGCATCGTCACACCATAGACAACTGCCTTCAGATGACCCCAAAGATAAAAGTCTAAGGGGGTCAGATCGGGAGACCTTGGGGCCATTCAGCTGGCCCACAACAACAAATACACTGTTAAGGAAACTGTTCATCTAGGAATGCTTGGACCTGACACCCATAAGTTGGTGGTGCACCATCTTGCTGGAAAAACTCTGGGAACATGCCAGCTTCAGTGCATAAAAAGGGAAACACATCATTATGTAGCAATTTCAAATATCCAGTGGCCTTGAGGTTTCCATTGATGAAGAATGGCCCCACCAACTTTGTTGTCTTTGGTGTGAAGATACAAGATGTGCAGTCCCTGAAACTACAGATACTGGAAGCCTGTGCTGGCATTTCAGTGTGTGAAGAGTGGGAGAAGAGGGTTGCATTGACAATCCAACACAATGGGCAGCACATTAAACACATTTTATAAGTGGTCAGAAACTTGTAAACTTCTAAAAGCACATCATTGTTTTTCTTGTGAAATTCAAAATAAGTTTGATGTGTCAAATAACCCTCTTCCTAATGAAAAAACAAAAGTTGGATCCAAGATATCCGACTTCAAAATGTCCACCATTGTCACCACCCATCTTGAAAAGTTTGCCCCCTCACATATACTAATGTGCCACAAACAGGATGTTAAAATCACCAACTATTCCCATTTTATTAAGGTGTATCGATATAAATGGCCCACCCTGTAGATAAACTGGTTGTTACATGGTTTTATGTGACCTAGTTTATTGGATGAACAAGTTAATGCAATATTATTGTTAACGCAATAATCAACGCATTAATCTACATTAATCAATGTAGACAATTATTTTAATACAGTTTTTATTATTAATTCTATTATTTTAAATGTCTGTTGCTCACTGGTTCTCAAAACACACACAGACAAACAATGGATCACAGGAGGGGTGGGATGCTGAACAGTACTCGCTTACGATGGATGTCATCATGTGTCTCAACCAATGAGAACATTTGTATTGGAAATAATGCTGGGATTACACCCAACGCATGGTTTAGCTTACTCGCGAGATGTTTTTTTACATAAAGCTAATTTTCCACTTGAGCTGAATTTATTGAACTTGAAGATGGATCGAGGCAAGTTCCCCGTGTTTGAAACCCGGCATATTATAATACATATGCTGCAGGCAGATTCACAGCAAATCTGTGAATAAATGTTTAAAATTGAAGATTTCTCGTGCTCAAGTTAGTAAGGATTGGGGAACACTGTATAGGGATGCTGTAATTCTAAACACAATTCGTGGATGAAGCGCTTATCTATCAAGCTCATTATCTGAGAGCAGTGTGGTGCAAGGACAGGAACTGTGAACCACTGATGTAATGATCACTTAATCATCACTAAAATGCCCTGGAAGTGGCAATTAGCTCTGGTTTTTGGATTTAATTTGATTACATTAATGCTTAAGAGTTACAAGATAGTTTTAACTGTTAATAAGTAAAGGAAATTCAGCTATAAAAACACCTTACAAAAACTAAGATTTATCAAAACTTTTAAAATAAAAGTTGTGCAAAACATTACTTTTGAAATTATTGTTGAATTTTGAATATAACAATGTTATTTATCACATAAAATTATTTAATTCAATTATTAAAATGTAATCATTGCACTCAAATGAACCTTTGATTGAATATAAATGATTTGAGTATGAGCGTGTCTGACAGAGAGAGACACTGACCTGCACTGACAGTGACGGCACTGACAAACTGCTCTCTCCAGCTACTGCTGCCCACCACCAGCGCAAGGTTAGTCTTCTTTATTAGCTTGTCCACGGTATTCTGAAAAAGCACGCAAAAGCATACATGAAACACCAAGCAGATAAATCAAACCTAAACTCAAAAATGTGTCCTCATCTTGGACAAGATTTAATACAAGTCTGTTTCATAGCCCATTGCGCTCAGAGGTCTCTGTTAAACTGATTTCAGTGAGGCAGTGGGCGTCTCTGCACAGAATTTCATTTTCTCCAATGTCATCCTGTCCTAGCCATTCTCTGGTTTGCATTTAAAAGACTGTGGAAAGAGTAGCACAGTTTTTTTTTCTCCCAGATCTCCTCTTAGTCTCTGAGCTCCCTGACCTGAGAGACCTCTGGTATTGAGACTGTCAGCATGAGGAGCTGAGGATTCAGACTGAACATCAGTTGTATTGTTCTTCCTGGTGGTGGATGAAGTATACACATATCAAGATGTGAGTATACGTGAGTTAAGATACAGATAATCTAAGGTGTCATTTACACTAATGCATTTCTGTTTTAACATGCTTATTTTTTGTTACGGTTATGCCTGACGTTACAGCTGAACTCTTTGTCTCACAAAAACATTTTGAGCATTTTAAAACCCCTAAAGACCCTACTTTAGGTTGGAAATGCAGAGGATCCGTTTCAGATTAGACAGACTAAAACACAAGCTTTTCTAAATGAAGCTGTGGCTATCCACAATCACTCTCTGATTGGTCTTTTGGACTACTGCATATCGTTCCCTGATTCATCAAGCCTCTAGGACCATTATACAAGTGGTAGACTTTAATTACTAATGTTGGCAAAGCATGTACATGCCCAGTTAGTGTGAATGGTTGCATATTATACGTTTTAGGCTGTATAATGTGAACTGAGATCCTTTTTCGGAATCCCAAAAAAAACAGCAGTATGGACAAGAAGCCTTTTCATTCTCAAATTCCATTTTACCCATTTCACTCATAAGTTTTAAACATTAATTTTGTTTAAGTCAAAGTACACTAATATTAGTTTTTTATGCATTTTATTGTACTTTAAATATTGAAAGTAAAAATGTATTCAACTAATTGAAATAATCTTTCATTGCCAAAACCTGTCATACAGTAAAAAGCCATGCTGATAATTAAAGGAAGAGTTGACCCAAAAATGAAAATTTCCTCATAATTTATCCACTCTCAAATGGTTCTAAAGTAAGTTTTAATGGTTCTAAAATGTCTTTCTTCTATTGAACACAAACAAATATATTTTAAAAAGAATGTTGGATATCTGCAACCATTGACATTCATGGTAGGAATAAAATCACACTAGAGATATCAATGGCTGCTGCTTTCATTACATTCTTTACAATATATCTTCTTACAGAAGACAGGAATTCAAACAGGTTTGGAACAAATTAAGTGAGAATAAATGATGATATAAAAATTTGGGGTGAATTATTTTTTACATTTAAATTAAAATAACAAAACAAAAACAAACAAACAGTACAGTGCAAAAATAAACAAACACAAAATGTGTGTAAATATAAACATACAATATAAACAAAAGACTAAACAGGGAAAAATATGTAGACATTTGAAATAAAATTCTATGCAAGTTCTAAGTTTTAATTTTATTTTGTGCTACAGCAGCAGAGAAAACTCGTAAGCATGAATTTGCATAATTTAAATTAATACGTTCAATTGTATAAATAAAACCTACCCTATTCATTCAGTAATACACAAATATGTAGTCCTAAAAAAAAGTGGTGTACTATTACCCACCCAACACAAATTTTAAAAGTAGGCAAAGAAATGACGAAA
>CAIGQZ010032312.1:2175870-2222481 GCA_903798205.1 Danio tinwini | reverse complement strand
ACGACGAGTGTGTGTGTGTGTGTGTGTGTGTGTGTGTGTGTGTGTGTGTGTGTGTGTGTGTGTTTTTACATAAGTTACCTGTAACTATTGAAAGAAAAACTAATACTAAGAAAGTTAATGGTTACAGGTGTCCAGCTTTCTTCAAAATATCTTCTTTTGTGTTAAACAAAATTTTAAAAACGACAAACCGGTTCGGAACAAGTAAAGGTTGAGTAAAGGATGACAATTTTACTTTTTTTAAATGAATTATCTATTAAAATAGGAAAAATATTTAAACAAATTGGTTCATTTTAAAGCGAGATGCTAATAGCCTAATCCTGTTCAATGATTTATGCTTAGCTAATATACATAACAGTAGATGGGGAAACCCGATTGGTACATGTGATACAAGTTTTTCTATAGCAAAGAACTGCAAATATGCAGATATTATAACAATCTATAGATAAACACACATTCTGCTCTCACTCTGCAAAGCTGTGATTTGCTGACTGAACGAAAAACGAGTTGAAAACGGAGGAGCGGAAGTCTGCCGCCGTTTTCATATCAAATTTAAAGGGGACTGAGGTGATTATTTAGTAGTGTACAGTTCATGAGGAACTCGCAAAACATTTAGAGGCACTGAATAGAAATATAGGGGGCTAAAGCGATGCCCATGCTTTTAAAAAATAATTTTACCTCAGTGTTTCAGCGAGACTCCCAAAATTTTCTCCCAGCTGCTGCGGTCGTCAGGGGGCGGGGAATGGCGCAAATTAAACAAAAATGCACTGATTGCAACAAATAAGATGCAAGTAAAAAAAAATTTGGTATACAGTTAAAGAGGACGCGAATACACGTAAATTAGGGAAGTCTAATCAGAAAAACAAGTGAGTATACCGAGGGTATACGCAATTATTGATCCTTAGAAGTCGTAATACCCAAACAGCTCATGAAAAAAAGTAGGCATACTGAGTATACGTGCGTATAGCCCCGACTACACCACTGATAATTGGTTCACACAGCTCAATTTTTAAAAACTGATTTAGTTGACAAACAACCAAAGTCATGACCACTAAAAAAATGAAAAAAATCAGTCAAGACCTCTAAATTTTTACTTATTTTGAGTCATTCCATAAAAATTCAGTGAATCAATTACTGTAGAATTACTTTGAGCTGATTTTGACTCATTGACTTGTGGACTTGAAAACAGATGTAATCATGTCTGTCAAATTAGGAATCAATGGGTTATGCACAGCTAGTGTTTTTTAACCAAAAGCAAACTTCCAGTGAAATATTTTATTTATGTGAATATTTAAAAGTTTATAAGGTTCCTTTTACAGCATCCACATCGTAATGTAATTAAAATACAATCAGTAAAAGCATTCATTTAGTTGTTTCTAGCATAAAATGAGATGAAAAAAACGTGTAAACTCTAGCGCCATCAGTTGCAGTAGGCGAGCACAGAAACTCCATTAAAAATACTGAGGTAAAATAAATGTTCATATTTTAACGAGATGGTGGGGCAAAATGAAATTTAATGTGGTGCTTCTTGTCCGGTCTGAGACCCTTTTTATTGTATATCTATCAGGCAGTGAAGATCACCGATCTTTCAAGAAATCAGATCTTAAAAGTGGCGATTTTGTAATGGAAAAACAGATTACCGGAAACTGTTGGGCTGACTGTCTGAAAATTAAAAGTCTGTGTGGATAAACCCCATTGTTCAGTGTAGTTCAGATTTGCATAGCAATTTAGCAAGATACCTGACAGAACTCATCTTTTCCATGAATCAGATGTCTCTGTTTAAAAATAGCTTTTTTACTGTACTACATTTATGTTGTGGATCTAAAAGTATAATACTGTTTGAAATATGGTAAAGAGATTATACAATGTTTTCTAAAATAAATATACTCTTATGAAGTGCAGATACTTAAAAGCTGCTACTTTAAAATGTACTTAAAAATGTGAATTAAGTAAGAACCACTGACCTTAAACTCATACGACTCCTCTATGACCACCTCCAGTTTAGTGTGCTCTCCCAGACTCGGACAGCCCATCTTGGCCACCTCTTCTTCCTCAGCGCCCACTGCTGGTTTGTTATCATTAGAGTCTCCTGTCATTGGAAGACACATTGAAAATCAACTTAGCTGTGCAGAGTTTGCATGGATTACAGAGCTGAGACAGTAAAACTCGATTTTACAGGAAATTCCCTAAGAATGAATTGTGCCCACTGGTAGAGCTGTTTATTTGCATGCTCAGTCTGCACCCAATCCACTAAAGGCATTTTGCAAATCAGGTAGAGCTGCAATATCAGCCGAAAATCTGCACTGTAGACAGTTAGAATGATAATTTGTTTTCATCTTGCAGGTCATTTCTGAGTCGTGGGTTCAATGAGTCAAGAATTGTGATTAAATAACCTCTACATAAATTATCTTAAATTTGAGTGAAATAAAAAAGATTGAAACAAACAAATGAATCTAAACTAGATTAAAACTGGGGAAAATATTATGGAAATAAATGAGTGGAATTATAAATGTATAATAAAGCACTTTAATAATAATAATTCCTTACATTTATATAGCGCTTTTCTGGACACTCAAAGCCATTTACACATTTTGAGGGGAATCCACCACCAGTGAGCAGCATCCGAGGAGACAGAGTAATGAAGCCAATTATGATATGGGGATGGTTAGGAAGCCATAATGGACAGAGGCCAGTGGGCAAATTAAACCCCTACTCTTTTTCGAGGGACATCCTGGGATTTTTAATGACCACAGAGAGTAAGGACCTTGGTTTAACGCCTCATCTGAAATGGCACTCACTGAGCAGTATAGAGTCCCCATCAATATACTGGGGTGTTAGGATATCAATCTAGCTTTCCCATGTGGTCTTCCATCCAGTTACTGACCGGGCGTAGTCTTACTTAGCTTTAGTGGGCGACCATGTGAGAGTTGCAGAGAGCTAGTTGCCAGCCTTAAATGCAACTTAATGGAAGCTAAATATTTTCAAGATAATATTTTAGGCACAGTTATAATAACACATAATAATAAACATAATTTTTTTTCAAAAAAAGGAATGAAATAACTAAATAGCTGACTTTTATGTTTTGAGGTTGGAATGCATGAAGATGATTAGATTTGAGAGTCTGTGGGATATAAATGATTGAAAATCCTGCCCTAGAACATTTCTGTGCTTTCACAGTTTGCATTGAGAAATGTTGAACTACAATTTTAATGATTATTGAGCAAGAAGCAGATTTTAGAGCTAAAACACTGAACACAAATGCATTGCAACTATTTAGCAAATTCATCACTTTGTGTTTACTACAATCAGCTGTAAATCATGCATTAGCTTCGCTGGAAATAAAAATCATTTTTTACAGCGATTTAGAGTAGAGTCACAGACAAACATTCAACATAGGTTCATTCTGAAAACGTAGCCCTATATACATTTCTGGAGATCGCAAATTATATAGCCAGAGCTATGTATGGCTGCATTTCATCTTTAAAATAAACGCTACTGGGCAGTATGACACCATTCCTTTTCATGGCTACCAGCTTACCGCTTACCTCCGTATGAACAGCTTTCCTGCTGTTACCAGTTAGTCCAGTAGCTTGACATGTACGTCGGTGGACTTGAAGCGCAGAGCGGAGTTGACCACGACAATGGGATTCAAGTCAGGTGAAGAACGGTTCCAGAAAGCAGGTAAGACAAAAATAAAAGCTAAAAAATAAAATGAATAACTAAATAACAGGGTTGAAATCAATGAGGTTGATTGGGTGGGCGGGTCAATTGGTGCTTTTTAAAACACTATTGGTTGGGTTTAGTGAAGGGGAGGGTGGGGGGATCGGTCGGTTGGTCAGTCAGTGAGTCAGTCAGTCTACAGCGGCAGCAGGCGCGAATAGCACTCACTAGAGAAGTTTGGAATCTGAAAAAGTGTACACATCGTCCTCTGGTGGATTTGCAAAAACAAAAACAGCAAAAAAGTAGCTCCTGGGATGTATTTGGCTCTCTCCAGAAATGTATATTGGGGTACGTAATCAGAATGAGGCAATGAGCCTGGGTTGCAAAAATTGACAGGTCAAAATAATCAACCAATGCTTATATAAATGGATTCAACAAACATAATTGGATCCCGTAACAGTATGGCAATTCGAAGAGCATGGGGATGAACATTAAATTAGAGCAGTTAGTACATAATTAATGTTCAGAAATGGCCTGGAGATATTGCTTCAACATGGCCGCTTGCACAGCGACCAGTTACAGCCTGTTCCTCTTCTCCCATTACATCAAGTGACCCATTATCAGACCTCCACTGTCTCGCATTATTCGCTCCATTCACACAAAGACTCCTCTCCATCAAATCTGTTCCTGAATTATTTAGGGACAGATGTTAAAGCTATTTATATAATATTAAACAGAGACCCCAATCTAATACAAAAAGCCATAATGCTGGGGAGTGTGATTGTCCAACAGAGATGCACTGACCATGTTTCTGCCCGATCTCCAGCAGCACCGGCTCCCCCAGGTGGATGGTGAAGGTTTTGTTCTTCTCGTACTCCTCATCGTCAATGATCTTCACCTCTAGGATCTTCCTGTGGTTGACAAAGACAGATTGCTTGAATCGAGAGCGAAGCAGCTTCACAAAAATGTGTGTTAAAATTGTGACAGTGGAATGGAAAACTACTGAAATTTTAATGTTCCCCCTGCAGTCACTAATTTTATCTCGTACCTTAAAACGCATTATTCATGATCAAAATGACATAACTTTACAACCTTATCTCATTCAGTATGCACAGACATATGAATATGTAAATTAGCCATGCCTATACGTAATTACACCTGACTGCCTGCTTCACTTTGCAGAGAATTTTCTCCATAAAGGGATAGTTCACCCAAAAATGAAAATGTACTCACTGTTTTTCACCTTCCGAACCTTTACGAGTTTCTTTTTTTGTTGTTGTTGAACATAAATATATATTTTGAATAATTAAATGGAATGTCCAAGTAACCACTGAAATCCATAGCAGAAGTAACAAATACCAAGAAAGAAAACGGCTACGTTTCCAACGTTTTTGAAAATATCTACAGTACTTTTGTGTTGAACAGAAAAAAAGTCAAACAGGTTTGTGACAATTGAAGGGTGAGTAACTGATGACAGAATTACACTTTTTGGTTGAACTGTCCCTTAAAAACCACAGTGTGCCAAAAGTCTTCTAAGGTGCTTTCACAGGACAATAATAATTTCATAGTTCCTAGAACTATTGGAGGAAGTGTCCACTTTTTAACATGTTCACACCACAAGAACTGGCCAATATTTTAGTCATAGGAACAACTATTAGGAAAGAACAATATACATATTGTCAAATTCATTTCAATGCAATGATTGATGTATTTATTAATGACTTACAGCTAAATTTATACAGCATGTTTTTACACATGAGTCACAAATAGCATAAATAACATCAAAAATAATAATTGAACATAACTTTATTGAAAAAAGATGGGTTATTTTGCACATTTAACTTTCCTTTCTTAAAAGTTTATGTAATGCAGATCTCAGAGTTCCTGCATTCTTTTGTGTTCATTAATGTTAACAGAAGCAAAAGAAATGTTACTTAAATGTTACACAATGGCAATTCTGGTTTAATTCAGTCAGAGATAAATGTTTGAACCAGAAACTGATTCCAAAGAAGAAGAAGAGCAAATGATATAAGCTTGTCTGAAATGATCTGAAACACCCATGCACCTGGAGGTTGATTTCAGGAACCCGGAGTGGGCTTGAGCTTTATTTTAAGTGGCTTTTGAACTGGGGAATTATAAATGTTCAATTTTCTGGCTTGCATTAACACTGCTAGTAGCAACTCTGAAATTACATACTATAAACCACTAAAGCCATTCGAAGGCGACATCATTTATGTATATATTTAACAATGCAAACACCTGGAGAATAGAGGACTGCATGCTAATAGCTGTGCTTTTGCTGTTTGTTGTGTTTTTTATGTGACTGAAGGAACAAAAAAGAGGGCTGAGACAAAATCTCCAACAGCTTGACGTTAATTTTAGCTTTTGAATGTTTATGTCTTTTAACTAATTCATATATATTCTATATAATATATCTTTATAATTTACGTATATACAGTGCTCAGCATAATTAGGTACACCCCATTTTGAAAAGGAATATTTTTAGCCATTTCTCAGTGAATATAGGCAATGTATTTTGGTGCATTAAAACAAAACAGATTTATTAAACAGATATATTTATTAAAATAATATTTTAGTCATTAAACATATTTAGAAATTGAAGATAATACAATTAAATTCAAGCAAAATATTGCCAAAAAAATACAAACTACAAAATTTCAACAAAATTTTTCACTTTTTTTGCTTGTCTTGATTTTTCCTCTTTTTAAAATTTGTATTTAATATTTATTTAACATATAAATTTGGGTGTACTAATTTTTGGACCGTTATTGTAAGTTATTTTGTTAGATAAGCTCCAGATTTGGCTTCAGTACTGACTAATCAACTGTACATGCACAAATAATATTGTATAGCTTCCTATTAAAAATATGAATTTAAAAGATAGATTTGTGAGGGCTGTACTTAGTTGAAGTCAGAATTATTAGTGCCCATTTGAATTTTTTTTCTTTTTTAACATATTTCCCAAATTAAAAGAGCAAGGAAATTCACAGTATGTCTGATAATATTTTTTCTTTCTGAAAAAGTCTTATTTGTTTTATTTCGGCTAGAACAAAAGCAGTATTTAATTTTCTAAGAACCGTTTTAAGGTCAAAATTATTAGCCCCTTTAAGCTATATATTTTTTGCGATAGTCTACAAAACAAACCATCATTATACAATAACTTGCCTGTAATGCCTAATTACCCTAACCTGCTTAGTTAAACTAATTAACCTCGTTAAGCCTTTAAACATCACTTTAAGCTATATAGAAGTGTCTTGAAAAGTATCTAGTAAAATATTATTTTCTGTCATCATGGCAAAGATAAAATAAATCAGTTATTAGAGATGAGTTATTAAAACGATTATGTTTAGAAAGGTGTTGAAAAAAATCTTCTCTCCGTTAAACATGAATTTGGGGAAAAAATAAACAGGGGGGCTAATAATTCAGTGGGGCTAATTATTCCTTATTTCAACTGTATACTGAGAACTTCATTTCAGATGGTATGCATTCACCAAATCAATGTACATTTGCATCACTGGTAGCTCCATTTGTGCTGTGTTAAACCCTTCTCCAAAGTATGAGCTAATTTAATCGCCCAAAAGGCATTCATGTAACTAAAATTGGTTCCTGTTCCTGTGTGGTGTGAACACAACAAAAAGTGTGTACTTCTACATTCTAGGAACTATAAAAATGTTCCTCTGAGCCTTTTTTTAATGTCTGGTTTTGGTAGGCTGCAGTTTTAAGGAGAAAATCCTCAGGATTACTATAGTGAATTTGCAGATGCTTTGTCTTGAAGCAAATGAAAACAGCAGATATATACTGTACAGTATAACCAATACTAAAAGCTAGATTTTCACCACAGGGGTGCAAACCATTGACAAAAACTCTGAGAAAGAGAGCAATGAAAATTCATGAAACACGAGCAGAGTGGATTTGCAAGTAAATCATTCATAAAGCCATTATTATGTAGATTGTCATCTTCAATTCAATGCAACAAATGTGCAGGAAAGTATTTATGAATGATTTACGGCAAAATTCGTTCTGCTTGTTTTTATGCATGAGCTTAAAGAGCATATATCATCCAAAATATTGATTGAACACACAATTATTGAAAAAAAAAAGGTAGGTTAATTCTGCAAATCTTTATGCATTGGGCCTTTCTGTTTCTCCGTTACCTTGAGCTCATTAAAGTTAACAGAAGCAAAAGCAGAAGAGTCAATTCCCTCAGAGAGATACGCAGAAACATGCAGCAGCTCAGATTTTTAGTGACGAGGCTGTGGTACAATGTTTTTCTGATTTAGGAGCAGGCGGTTAGCCATGGCTAATCACCATTTGTCATTATTAACACACAGAACACATTGGTCATGGTTGATAAACACTATCTACAGAAAAGCTGTACAGCAGCAACAAGGGAGGAGAGAGAATTTAATTAATTTAGTGAAAAATTTGGTGGCACTCAATAACCACAGTGTATGCAATTATGCGGTACATTCATTTTAGTTTGCATTCCATTTTTTAAATGTTATAAATGTTACTATAAAATGGATAATTCTTGTGATTTAATATGACTTTATATATGACATAATATGTTTTGAAACACTCAGTAGGGAAAATTAGGACACAAAACATCAGCTCATTTTTTTTGAGTTTGCCAAAAAACTATTTAACAATCTATACTAATACACTCTCAGAAATAAATGTAAGAGAGCTGTCACAGGGGTGGTACCTTTTTAAAAGGTACACATTTGTACTTAAAGGGTCTATACTGGTACCTCAAACGTATATATTAGTACCTAAAACATTTAACAGATACAATTTTGTACTTTTTAGGTACTAATATGTATCCCTGAGGTATTAATATGGAGCGTTTAGGTACAAATGTGTACTACCGCTGTGACAGCTCTCGTTTGTTATACAGTATGTGATGAAGGAAAAGTATTTTACAGCTTTATGGTTATACTAAAAATATCTCACATTTACAAAAACACCCATTAAATTAAACACAACATTTTTAAGTAAACTAAAAATATAGTCCGATAATCTTTATTTAAAACTTTGACAAATAACTTTAAGGTGTACATAAGTAGGAATAAAATACATGCATAAATCAAGTATTCAATAAAGTATTTTATTTTTATGTTTATGACTTTGCATAACTGTGCAACTGATTCAGTCTAAAAAAAATGTAAAAAGATAAAGGATTTTGTGTCTAATCCTGGCTATGACAACATAAAGAAAGTGAGGTGTAATTATCTTGAGGTACGGGACACAGCTCATGAATAATGAAGACGGCAGAGGACAAAAGCAGTTTTAAAAATTTAACAAAACACACATTTGTTAAGACTGCGCAGGTACATCTGTAACTGCTGTGTAAACACACACTATTCCACTGCTGTTTTGTACTGTAATCCCTCTATTACATGTTAGTACTAATCTCGTCTTTGCCCGCCTCTCTTTGCTTTGCAGCCTTCATTGGCCAGACGTGTGTGTAATTAAATTCATTAGGTGGTCTTTATTAATTAGACCACCGTGCTTATCCTACACGATTGCAACACATGAGTACAGTCCTATCCCCCCTTAAAAACAATTCTCTGATTTCACAGTGTGTCTTTCTTTTTCTGTCTCTGCAATACTCCGGACTACATCTTCATTTTTCACATTAACATTATGTCTACACTACATTACAATTCCATAAACTCAAAAGTATTAACCAAGTTTATCCCAGAAATGAAAATATCCAAACTTTATGTCATTAGTAACCCCTTGAAAAAATAATAATTTAAATTATTGAATAAATTGTAATATTTGTTTAGCTTTTTTATGCAAAATGTGACAAACATTGTGGTTCATGCTCAGTCACAATTGTGATATGTATATATAATATATGTATGTATAATATGTATACTAAATGAATATTTATTTTGCAGTCATAAGAATACTATCATACTTAAAACTCCTTATACAGCAAGACTAGGAATACCTAGAAAGAATATAAAAACATGTGTTCTTTTAGTGTAATACATATCCTATGTTAGTAGATATTAAAACATGAGTATTGTAACTTATCTGTAACATCAGAGATTTTAATTAAAAAAATAGAAATTTTCTATTTAGTAAAAAATAGAAAAAAGTGAGCAAACTGTTCTGGACATGTGGCTATCTATAATAACCATGTGATACTGCACTTGAAACCATTTATTTATCCTTTTATTTTCCATTTTGCAGGAAATTGACTAATATAAAGTAACATTTTAGAGCTTTTTAAATAAAAAACTACTTTACGAGATTAAATGGGTTAACGAATGAATACTATAAATTATACTGATGCATTTAACCCTTGTGCACTTTAATATTCTTTTAAATTATTTTAATCAACCTTAGTTTTGATCAAAACTACAAAATTGTTTTGAAAATTACAGGATTTTAACTCTTTAATTGCCAAATTTACAAATGATGTCACTGATTTGGTGAAAAAAACATACAAAATGACATTTTCAATATAAAAAGTAATCATAAACTGGATTTTATTATTATTATTATTATTATTATTATTATTGTTTTATTATTATTATTATTATTGTTATTACCTATTATCACAGTCTTGGACATGTGATAGATTAATAACAATACTGGCTTTGATGCATTGTTACATTTTCATTTTTTCTCCCTGATTTACTGTTGGTTGGTGTTTTTGCCCCATTGACTTCCATTAAAACCACATTTGATGGTCTTTGTTTTTGTTTTGTTCTGAGAGCTGAGATACATATTTTTTATTTTCTCAGACACACCAAGGTAAGTGCGTAAAGGTCACTCTTACAGTCACAGACACACATACACACACTTTAATTTGCTGTTAATCTCCATATAAAATCCAGATTTTTTTTTTTGCAAAGGCCTATCTAAAGGGTTAATGGTGCCAACTGATGATCAACAGTAAAAAATATGTTATAAGAAAAGTCAATGGAGCAAAAACAGCCACCAACAGTAAATTAGGGGAAAAAATGTAAAATTAATCAGAAACAATGCATCGAAGGCAATGTTATTTCTCATGTCTAAGACTGATAAAAAGTAAAAAAAAATCCACTCCACAGTTACTTTTTATCTAGAAAATCTGTCATTTTATGTGTTTTTCTTTTTCACAAAATCAGTGACATCATTTATGAATTTGGCAATTAATAAGTTAAAATCCTGTAATTTTTTAAGCAATTTAGTAGTTTTAATCAGGACTTAGGTAAATTAACAGATTTATGCAGAAAAAAAAATTGAAAACATATTTATCTGATGCATTTTTACAACAGTTTAATTCAGTGGATGTTTTCACCCCTTGCATAACAAAATGGTAAATTTGCCTAGAGTGTATTATTGAGGATTTTATTTATTTATTTATTTTTAAATCAAAGCATTTTCTCAAAATATGTGTCAAAATAAAATTTGTCACGAAAAATCATTCTGCTAGCTGAAACAGAAAAGGTTATGACTAAACTAAGACTGAAAATCACCCCAGATTGGATAGAAACATCCCCAACAGTACATACGGGTTAAAGCTGATATTATAAATGTGGTCAAGGTTTTTTGCTGGTTGCTTTAACCTGAATTTTGGCATATGCCACAAGGGACTGAAAAACTGCAGAGTAAGGAGAGACAAGGATAACAAAATAAGGAAAACGATTAACCATTGGGCCAAGCGTCCACATTAGCCTCATCTCTTTGACCAGGTAGCTTAACCCCACGTGGCAGCTCTCAGCTGTAATTAGAGCTATTACTCACTGAGGCAAACACTCCCCACCAAAGAAAGAGACAGATGTGCATAAACAAAAAAAACAACAAGGGACCTTAATGAGGTCTGAAACTCACACAGCTGCTCACTTCCAATTCAATCCACTTCACACACGCATGCAAACCCGCATGTATGCTAACAGGCATGAAAACACACAGATAGCAGCTCAAACCTAACACTTCCCATGCCATTCATGGGAGAAACTCCTACCTATAGGCTCTTTGGGAATTGAAAAACATGTATCTTCTAAAAGTTTGCAATGCGTTAAAGTGAAATTAACACTAGTGGCTCTATTTTAACAATCTAGGCACAAAGTCGCATGGCGCAAAAGCATTAAAGACACGTTCAAATCCACTTTTGCTATTTTAAGGGCAAAAAAATATGCTTTGCGCCCTGGCGCATGGCCTAACAGGGTTGTGCTTATTATCCTAATGAGTTATGGGTGTGTTTTGAGCATAACATGCATTAAACCAATTTAGAGTCTCATCTCCCATTCCCTTTAAGATTCAGTTGTTTATATGTATTTGCTATTTACATGGTGGACTTTGTAAGTGAAAAAACTGAATGCTTCACTAGCGAGAAAACAGTTAAACAGATCATCTGCAGCACGAGGATAAAGAATGAGCCTCCTCCATTCAGCCTCTTTACCTTCTCTTTACTTTACTTTTACTGTTTACTCCTTTACTTTAGTGGATAAGGAAATCACACGTCCTATTCTTATGTCTCATATGGTGATGCATACGTCTCCAAACTCCAACAGGTAGACAAATCTAAACTTGATTTTATTAAAACAAATATAAATATGCATATAATAAATAATACTGCTAATAATAATAATATGATATAATACAAATGCTAATTGTCCTGAATAAACTGAAAAAGCCCCCCGACATGAAGAAGGCATGGAGGTAGTGTTTTTTATGTAGTAAATAATAATTTCTGCAACATTTTAATCCTTAATTTTTTTTTATATGTAAAGATATTTGTGTAATGCTGTACATCCTATGTGTATTAAGCAATGTGTAAGTTTTTGGACCTGCATAGGTGCATAACTAACTTCTACATGGACTAACTAAAGTCCATATATATAGACTTTAGACCAGCTTTTTTAGCAACCTCCTCTTTAGACCAGTACACCCATGAGTCCACAAAGTGTTGCAAATGGATTTGCTATTTAATCAACGTGGTGAAAAACGTGAAAATTATGGTTGCGCTGGTCTGAAAATAGCAAGAAATCGCACCAAATACATCTTGCACCTTATTGCTCCGGGTGTATGATAGGGCCCTAGGCCTCTTAATTCTAGTTGCTGGGGCACATTGTCACACCTACTACTTCCATAAAAGGAAAAAAAGTATATGGAAGTCAATGAGTCTCAGAAGCCAGCTTTTTCAGAATATCTTCTTTATACAAATGAAAGAAACTCAAATAGGTTTTGAACAAGTGAATGGTGCATGAATAATGATATAATGTAAATTTTGGGGTAAACTATCCCTTTTGGTGACTGATGCTATTTTCACAGTAAATCATTTACCAAGTAGCACCACAATTTGGCCATTTGGGTTACAAAGTGATGAGATACATAAAATACTGCCATAATCAAATAATAGTTTGTTTTTCTAAAAAAACTGACCATTTTACATTTTAGTGTGCACATTTCACTTTGAAACGGCAGCGAAATTTGGAATAAACAACATCAAACCTTTTTTGCAAAAATGTCACCACAGGCATGTATTTTTAATGAGCCTGGGTTAAAAATTCACAAACTTACACACGCAGTGTAAACTCAATAATAAGCCAGTACATTAGCAGAGTGTGCAATAAAAAATATTCCCTGCATGCACTGGGCTTGCGCAGGCTGATGAGGGTCTTTATGGAGCGCGTGTGGGCTGTGGAGTTGACAGGGCGAGCGCAGGAGGCAGAACATTAAAAGCTTGCTTCTCAATGAGTCATTAAAAGCACCTTCGGTGGCGCAGGTAAGACTCTCATGCGTTTACGCAGATGAAATAGGTGCGCACACTGCATTGTGTAGGACATTAAATTATGGGGTTGGCATGGCAACAGGTAGCTGGAGTGTAGGGACTGATAAAAGTATAGGCCTTAGGCAAAGGAAAGACAGAGTCAGAAAGGAGGTGGAGGGAGAAATAGAGTGATGGCAGCAAAGTAAAAAGAGAGGAGGACTTGCATTTAGAAACAGAAATAGAAAGGTGTGCTTTCATGAACGCATGAAATGTTCTGAAAGTTACAGATGAAGGGGTAAATACAGCAGCTGAAGTATCAAAAGAAGCACAGTAAGCATAAACAAGGAAGATCAATCTCAGTTTCATTCGCTCTGAGAAATACACACATACACAGAAGGATCACTTCACAAATTCATGAGACTGGAGGACGAGAGAGACAGAAGATACGGAAAACACAAGGAAAAGCTCTAGTGATGTATTCTGATAGAGTTGGTGCAATAGGAGGATGAAGAAAGGGAGAGGGAAACATGTCACCTAATGTCAACTTTCTTTTTTTTCCTGCGGAGCACAAAAGGAGCAATTTTGGATGCTATTTTCCATGCAACCACACCGCATAGGGACTTTTCAGCTTTGTATATGTAGTCCCTATGACTAGGCACTACAATTCAAGTCATCTGAAATGGTGACTTGATAAGCTTTGTGTGAGGAACAAACTGAAATGTAGTTCATATTGTAAACTTTAGTTCATGACAAGAGTAGTGATGACCAATGTGAAATAGAACAACTCTTCTGGGTCAAATCTGTGCATTGAGTTATTTTACCACTGTTAGATTTTGCTTTATTTGGCTTAACCGTTCTTGGGTGGCTCACCAATGTATTCGATTACTTTAATACATAAAATAAGTAAGCTGACCAAAGTTCAGCATTGATCTTAACCCGTTGGTCTTCAAGTATCTTAACCCCAAGATCTGTCTGTGAGACACTACTTTATAGAAAAGGATATGATGGAGATTACCCAACTGGTTTGGTTGGGTCACAATTCTTAAATTCCTGTAGGCCATTTGGGTCACACCTTTTCAGATGCAGACACTTGTTTGCATATGAAACATATATACTCGTCTATACTCATTTGTGGTCAAGAAGTTCATTTTAAGGATCATAACAGGGAAGAAATGTGATTTAAGTGATTTTGAAGATCATTTTAAAAGTAATGCATTACTCCCTTAGAATGTAACTACTTTTAATAAAAAGTAATTCCTCATGTTACTTTTGGTTTTATTGTTTATTTTTTTATCTCATCCGGCATGTTAAATGAGTAGTTTAAACGAGTAAAAAAAATATTTTTTGGAGTGTATAGTTTAATGGGATCAAAAGATATGGTCAAAGATCAAAGACACTGCTTAATAAATTGGGCTTAAATTTATATTTGTGTTATTTAAAGACCGGGTAAAGACATTTCTGACAATTGTTTCTAAACACATTATTAATGTAGAAATGTATTTGCTGAACACATTACAATGACTCTGTAGTATTGTACTGAATTGTGGAGTTTTTCACCAATTCTGTTCAGAATTCTTTTAGGCGGGGCTAAGATGGTAGCTCAGAGCATGGCCCCGCCCCTAAAACTATAATAACTACTGTTTATTAGTGTCATTCTCCTGCTCACTCCTGAGTTTCTGTCACCAACCTTTACTACAGTTTATATTTTGCTAGCTATTTTATACAATTTAAAAACATTTTTTAAACATTTTTTCAAAGCCTCAAACACAAGAAGGTTTTAATTCACTGCAATGCTGATGTGCATGGCTGTCTATATGAGCAAGCTCAAACAAGTATGGCTGTAAAGCCAATTAAAATAATGTAACTAGATGTAGCATCAGTAGCATATTCAGATTGTAGCGATATTGAAAGTTGACAGATGGCTGCTTACCCACAAGTAGACATGGTTTCAGAGATGTCAGTGAACACATCCTCCTGCATACATTCATTCATTCATTCATTTATTTTCCTTCGGCTTAGTCCCTTTATTCATCAGGAGTTGCCACAGCGGAATGAACCGCCAACTTATCCAGCATATGTTTTAGTCAGCGGATGCCTTTCCAGCTGCAACCCAGTATAAAACATCCATACACACTCATTCACACACATACAATACGACCAAATTAGTTTATTCAATTCACCTATACCTGCATGCCTTTGGACTATAGGGTAAACCGGAGCACCAAGAGGAAACCCACACGAACACTGGAAGAACATGCAAACTCCACACAGAAATGGCAAATGGCCCAGCTGGGACTCAAACCAGCGACCTTCTTGCTGTGAGGTGACAGTGCCGACCACTAAGCCACAGTGTAACCCACCCTCCTGCATATTTTCAAATATTTTGAAAATACAAACTCAAAGCATACATTGTATTATCACTTTACTTTTACTTATTTAATTATTGTATGTTTTGCATAATATTTTGTTTGCGTTTCACTGTTTTTATACATTTTGAGAAATACTAAATCTGATTTTGTACAAATGACATGAGTAAACGCATGTTCACATTTAGTCAAGAACTAAACATTATTAGCCTGCATTGTGGAGCTCACAATGATAATGAAAAACATTAATAAATTTTCTTCCCAAATCTCACTTCTTTTTTTTTTGTTTGTGAAAGAAGAGTTACATTTTCTTTCAGGGAGTGTTTTTGCGTTATCCATCAATTAAAACAACATTTTTTCTCCCTGTTCTTTGCTCTTTCATGTGTAGGCTATTAAAATAGTTTCAAGAGTAATGTTTTGATGACTTTATGTGTATTTTGTGTGCATTCATGGCTTGCGATGCAGGTACTGTATGTGCGTCTTTTTTAGTGACTGACTGTAATGTAGGCCTTGTATAAAAATATAATTTGTCATTTCATTTTCATAGTAAAGTTATATATAGTTATATATAGATGCATTATATAAAAATATAAATGCTATATTCATTCATTCATTTTTGTTTTACTTACACTGCAAAAAAATGACTTTTGTTTTGTTTCTAGTCCTAATATCTAAAAATTCTTAAATCAAAAAGAATTTTCTAGACCAGCAAAACATATTGTCTTGTTTTAAGAAATAATATGCCAAAATTAAGTGAGTTTTTTTTTCTTAAAACAAACAAATTAATTTGCAAATGGAGTAAGCAAAATAATCATGTCAAAAGGAAAAACAAGATTATTTTGTTTACCCCATTGGCAGATTATTTTGGAAAAACTCACTTAACCTCTTAGGACTTGAGTGTCCACATACATGGATAGCACATTTTAGCTCTTAAGTGGCTATTTAAAATACTTTGAATGTTTTATATTTTGTTACAGACATACAGTGTCATCTTGCAACTGTTTTGCAGCATATGAAATGTCCCAAACCCTATTTTTAACTGTCCAAATTTGGAAAAGTTTTTAGTTTTTACTCTCTGATAGTCAAAGCAAGTAAAAAAAAATCTGTTATGTATGCATTAAAATAAAATTCAGGAAAAAGTGTTTTATGTAAATTCAGACCACGAGTCCACATATTTGAACATCATTTTTCTCTAAAAGTACATCACATCAAAAGATGATACTTAGATTTTTATTCTAATTAGATTCTAATAAGCCCAAATAGCAAAGAAAAATAAAAAATGCATGTAAAAAACAACATGGGCCCAAAGAGGTTAATATTGGCATATTATTTCTGAAAACAAGACAATATGTTTTGCTTGCCTAGAAAATGTTTTTTGATATAAGAATTTTTAGATATCTGGACTAGAAAGAAGACAAACAATCTAAGTAAGAAAAGCATTTTTTGCAGTGTAGTCCATATTTATCAGGGGTCGCCACAGCAGGAATGAACCAACTATTTCGGCTTATGTATTTAGGCAGCGGATGCCTTTCCAGCCACAACCCAGTACTGGGAAACATCTATACACACTCCACATACACACTCATACACTATGGCCAATTTAGTTAATCCAATTCACCTATATCTATGTCTTTGGACTGTGGAGGAAATATATAACATTTTAAAGCAGTTAAACAATTTTAATGCTTAAATTTTGAATATTAGGTTATTCAATGTGACAACGCATTGCTTTATGGAAAGCTTATGACCTGCTAAGTACATTTTGCTGTAAGAACGTGGTAATAAATTTAGCTGCAAACT
The DNA here is from genome assembly GCA_903798205.1 of Danio tinwini. NCBI lineage: Eukaryota > Metazoa > Chordata > Actinopteri > Cypriniformes > Danionidae > Danio > Danio tinwini. Next base: position 2,204,922 of record CAIGQZ010032312.1, on the reverse strand, counting down.
AGCTAGTAGTTACTAAGCCTATAGTGTGGACTTTACGTTCCTGTTTAAGCAAGAACCTTTGAACAGCTGGTGCAACCCTACTCATATGTATAAGACACACACAATGCATCTGCAGGGGCAAGGAGATCTCTGTCAATAAACGGGAAAACAAGCTCAGAATAAAACTCAGATATTGTCAAAAATCGATACATTACTAGTTACATGAAAAAGTAACTTGGATAGGTAACTTGCATTACTCATTTTATTTTCTTTCAAGAAATCAGTTTTTGCAGTATAGAAAGAGTATCTAAAAACATTGTGAGAAATGGAGGCAAACCGGCAGAGGGACAGATTTCATAAGGTAAAGGTGATTAAACGGCTTGTAGAGAAAGTGGTTTCTGCTGTGGGTCAGTGAGAGGACTAGCAGACCGCAGCATTGAACACATGCTGGGTGAAAGCACACTGCTGCTTAGCTTCAGGACAAAACACATGCACTAATAACATCATCCGTCCACACACAAGTCTTCGTGCTGCTTCAGGCTGTTTAGTGCTTCTCAAACTAGTCAACCTGCATAACCATGCTGTTTATCTCCACTATATAAAGCCGAGCAGAATTGTCTTTTGCTTTTAACTAGTTGGACTGCAGCAAAAAATTCTCTTTTATTCTCCACATAAAAAAATCTTTGGATGAAAATTCAATTTCTTATACAACAAAACAGCATTTGCACTACTTCAATCACATCACATGCCTGTAGGAGATTAACAGCTTTGCTTCATAAATTTGTATCCTTTTTTCTCATTCCCTCGCTGTTGAGAAGATTTTTCTGGTCTGTGTATAAGACAAAGGCTAGAACTGGACTGAAGCGCACCTTTATAATGCAAATAGAGGAGCTATCGAAGATGAGGCTGACAGTAGACTGTGCTGTAAATCCATTAGGATCCAAACAGATGAAATAAGGTACGGACAGTCAGTGCCCACACAGAGAGACTGCTCTGACACAAAGCGATAAAGCTTTACTTTCTTTCATTCTTTTTTTATTTTTTTGTCATAATGTACAACAAAAAGTGAAAGAAGCTAAACTCTTTGGCAATCCATTGGTTTCTATTTACTGTATTATTCAATGTAGAATTTATCTGTTTCTTATTGTGCACAACTTCCAAATAATTACCAGCTGTGACCTTTGTTTCACCTGTTTTACTTGAAGCAGGATTATGCGAGTACTTGGAATAGAGCTCGGTCGTACCGCTCACAAAGCAGGGTGTGAAAATAATTAAGGCTTGTGGCGAAAGGTCATTAAAATAATAAAAATTACATCCCTAAATTAAAGACATAAGCTAAAAATGTCCCATTGTAAGTTTTTTTTTAATTAAGCAATACTAAGTGTGCTGTATTCCTAAATATCAGCAGTGTTTTCTCAAGAATTTTTTTTTTTCCAGCTGTGGTGGCATGTAATCTTCAAGGGTTAAACAAAAGACGCACAGCACTACTACAATTAGAAAAAAAGATTGCTCTTTTATAATTCACTTACATTTTGATACCTTTTGGTGTGATTATAAGCCACTATAAAAATAAAAAAAACAGCAACAACTGAAGGTATGTATAAGGTATGAATGGAAAAGCTGTAATGTAGCCATGGTGGGAATGAATTTTGGTGTGGCGCCACGCCATGGAAGAATGAATGTAGTGGTAACCATGCAGTACTACTGCAAAAGTCATACATAAAGATTACATCTAACAATAATAACTACTGTGTATTAGTATCGTTGGATCATGGCATACATGTAGGCTAAAAATGTTGCATTGTGAGTTTAATTAAGCAATACAAGTGTGCTGCTTTCCTAAACATCAGCACTACTGCAAAAGTCATTTTTAATCATTTCTAAAGATTTCAATCACATTTTGGATTTTTGTTTTATCAATAAACAGCGTACAAAGAACAACTACTTCTGAAATAACCACGATTAATGAAATTTTTAAAAGCAGAATGATTGCTTTTTCAGTTTTTCAATTCACTGTAAAACATATCTGTTAGTTAACTGTTTCCGTGTTTTCCGTCTATTTTCGGTTGTGAATTTCATCATAGGACCTTGATGCTTTGCTCTGTCTACTTTTGATGTTGAAAATTCAACTCTACAGTTAATCAAAGTGACTTTTGTTGACATTTTTACGGTGGCCGAGAGAGTTTAACGTGCTTCAATTTAAGAAAGCGTGCAATTAAAAAAAAAAACGCCAGCAAATTAAGAAAAGATATTCATCTGTTAGACAGCACACATTCTATAAATCCTCACATTTTTAAAAACACGCTGCATTTTTCCATAACACAAACAATTCATAAAGTGCGCTGCATTTACTCACAACACAACGGAAATGTTTCAAGGAGACCCTAAAATGTGACGGACCTGGCTATTTAGGTTATGGTTATTTAGGCTAATAAATACTAAAGACACTGAAATCAGGATATTAAAATAAACAAACAAAAAAAATCACCTTTCAAAGATCATCTACAACTGCAATGAGTAAGTCGCGGCACAGCGGTGTCAGTCACGTTTTTAGGTCCCCTTGAAACATTTCTGTTGTGTTAAGTTCTCTTTGTGTTGTAAGAAAATGCAGCATGTTTCATTAACGTTTGCATTGTGAAAGAAATGCAGCGTGTTTTATTAATGTTTGTATTGTGGAAATATGTAGCTCGTTTATTTATGTGTTTGCATTGTGAGGATTTGCAGCATGTGTGCTGTCTTTTCTTAATTTGCTGGCGTTTTTTGTAATTGCATTTGTTTTGTTTTGTTTTGTTTGTTATAAGCTCTCTCGGCCACCGTATATTTCAGTAGTTTTAAATAATATTATGTATAAGAAATAATATATAAATAAACAAAATAACAGAAAAAATTTTTGCAGCATAAAATTCAACATACCAACACAGACAATATATCACTTTAAACTCTTAAAAATGTTGATTAAAGTCACTTTTTCCAACTTTTTAAGGTTAAAAGTTGTCAAAAGATAGATTAAGGTCTCATTCCATTCCATAATGTCATCCATAATGCCATTCAAAAGCATAAATAATAATAAAAAAACAACATAAAAAACCTGCTAATTTACAGAGATCTTTCGCAGTGTGCTTCTTTGTAAACTAAATTTCTTTTATAGTTTAATACTTTTGGGCTGCACGGTGGCACAGTGGGTAGCACGTTTGCCTCACAGCAAGAAGGTCGCTGGTTCGAGCCTCAGCTGAATCAGTTGGCATTTCTATGTGGAGTTTGCATGTTCTCCCTGTGTTCAAAGGCCAAAAACATGTGGTATAGTTTAATTGGGTAGGCTTAATTGTCTGTAGAATGGGTGTGTGTGGATGTTTCCAGTGATGGGTTGTGGCTGAAAGGGCATACGCTGCGTACAGTAAAACACATGCTGGATGAGTTGGCGGTTTATTCCTCTGTAGCGACCCCAGATTAATAAAAAGGGACTAAGCCGAAAAGAAAATGAATGAATGAGTTTAATCTTTTTAATGAAACCACAACCATAATCAGAACCAGAAACTTTCATACTGTTCGCAACATTACAAAAGACTCACTCCGAAAAAAAACCATCAGTTGATTTCTCCCTGATTAAATTAAACATTTTAAAATGAATGCTGTGACTCAAAGGTTATGGTTAAAGAAATACATGACAGATTATTATGAATGGAATATGAGATCACATTGTTAAACTTAACAAAAGTAATAAACTTTTAGTAATCTCATCACATACAGTACAGTGTTTGTCTTGCAGATACAGTACAGTAAGTGCTTTGACTGATTTTATGCAGCTAAAATATCTGAAAGCAGATGAAACCAGAAGCCTCACATACTGATGTTACAAAGGACTATTACAGTACATTAAAACTAAGGTAGATCTGTGCACCGCTGTGCTACTTAGCCCCACCCACTGCAAAACAACATTGGTCCAAAATCCTGCCCAGCATAACTGGCCATAATTGGCTGAGACTGTCACCGGTCTCATTGCATATTGTTTCCAGACAAGTGGCTTCTTATTGGTCAGGTCACGCTGTTAAACTTGGCAAGTTTCTAGTGAGATTATAAATACAAAACACCAACCTTGATTTTTTTTCCTGCTGGTAATTTACAACACAAAGCATTATGAACTCATTTCTCACCAGGGCCGACACAGCGAGAGCTGCTTCGAAAGTGTGCCAGACACTAATGAGAGGTTAAAAATGAGTGATTTTACTAAGAAAACACATTCAGCAAATGTCTGTCAGCACCTAACAAAGGCGCCAGGATGTCACGGCTTTCTGCTTTCATAAATACTCTGAATGATTTGATCAGACTCTGGAGAAAATCTGTCAGTCTCTCTCTCTCTCTCTCTCTCTCTCTCTCTCTCTCTCTCTCTCTCTTAGATCTGGTTTCCCTCTCCTCTGCGTCACAGTTCGCTTTCTTTGATGTGCGACTTAATGAAGCGCAGCTGGATTAGCCACTGCTCCAGATGCTAGCTGCATGCTTATCTCTCTCTTCCTATCCCCCATTTCTTGTGAAATGTACATTAAATGAGGGCCAAGACACTGTGTTTTTATCTTTGTCCTAATTCTGCACTTCTCCTCCACTCCACAGGTCTGATTAGGGCATCCGTTCCGCTCATTCATTAATTATTGATTGCATTTAGCGCTGATGTTAATCTTCACCACAATAGCTTCGCTTTTGGACTTGTTTTTTGAAGTGGCAGACCTTGTTTTAATGAAATAAATGATTAGCATACGTCTGGATAGTTTACCTCTGAGAAACAAAATGGAGGTTCTTGTGGGATTGTGTCTTTGTTAAGGCTTGGCGCAGCACTAACAGCTGCGAGGCTCAGCTTTTTCTGACTAGGACTCAAGGCTAAGATGCTGTAGCACCGCCAGAGCTAAACAACACGATGGATGCTTTCGAGGAGAGCTTTTTATTTGAGAAAGAGGTTTGAGAAAAATGTATCCTGTTAAAGCTCTTGTTGCTTGTTACTATATTTACTTTTTTTTGGGCAGTACTTCTAGAAAGAAGAGGATATGAATAGAGAGATGTCCCTTAGGGCCATAGGCCTCTCTGTTAGTGTCAATATTTCTTTCTTTTTCAGTTCATGTTCACCTTTAATAACTTTTTATTGGCAGCACATCAGGCAACAGATAGAAACAAACTTGCTCTGGTGATGTCTTATTATACTTTTAGTAACACTTTACAATAACAGTACATGAATAAGGATGTGTTAATATGCAAACTAAGCATTATTTTATTATGAGCTAATGATGAGTTCATGTTTGCGCTAATCATTAACCAACTTTAAGTACAACATGAGTCACATGAGTTTATGTGTGAATAACGGCTTCCTTAATTAATTATTAGTACATGATTATTTGTTAATTAATGTATTAATTACCACATTAGTTTATGCTTAATTTAACCGTCATGAACTCACGACATGTTAATGTATAACTGTATCATGACTTTACTTGGAGGGGCACATCATCATTAACTCATCCTTAACTACTCATGAACTCCTTATGTACATCTGTCTAGTGCGTTTACACTGAATAACAATAGAAAAGTTTTCTGTTAACATCAACAAACAGTTTAAACACAGGACTTCATGGGTAGTTAAGGATAAGTTAATGAAAATGTGCCCCCTCCAAGTAAAGTCATGACAACATTATACATTAACAGCTCGTGAGTTAATGTTGGTTACATTTAGCTTAAACTTAAATGTTAATTAATATATTAATTAACAACATGAAGTAACAAGTAATTAAGGTAGCCGTTATTTACTCATAAACTCATGTGACTCATGTTGTAGTTAAAGTTAGTTCATGATTAGCGCATGCATTAACTCATCATTACTTCATAATAAAGTAATGTTTAGTTTAAATATTAATACATCATTAGTCGTGTACTGTTATTGTAAAGTGTTACCATACTTTTTATAGTTTTGTGTTTGTGCGTGCGTGCGTGCGTGCGTACGTGCGTGTGTGATACTGTTGTTGGAGCATGAAAAAGATCTGCAAAGCTTCAACACAAAGCCTTTTCCTCCAAAGAGAGTTTTTCTTTATATCTGAAAGCACTGTTTCTGAACTTCTTCAAACTCTGCAACTGTAGTCATAACTGCCGACTGTTCAGGCTATCCATTTAAACAAAAAAAAGGCTTTAAAGTGTCCCTATAATCCTTTTCAAATATTTCCCTTCTAACAGTGTGTAATGCTGCAGAGTTTTAAATATCAAACCGTTTAACAAATGAAGTGCCAAATTGAGTGGCCAATCATTTATTTAATGTTTTATTGTTTTATTTCTGTAACTGATTTACTACATCACCTGACAAAAGTCTTGTCATCTGTTCAAGTTTTAGGAACAACAAATAATAACTTGACAACTAGTTAATCATTTGGTATCAGAGGTGGCTTATATGAAAGGCAAAGGCCTCTAGATTACACCTATTTTACCAAAATAAAATATGATCATGCCTTAATTTTTAATGATTTAATTAGGATAGTAAGGTCTGACTTTGCTTATACAAATGTCTTGTCACGTAACGGAAATAATGTACAGTATAGAAAATAAAGTCATGCTGCAGTGAAAAATAATTAATATTGTGTGTAATTCCCATAAGCTTGCAGGACTACATCCATACATCTCTGCAAAGACTCAAATAATGTATTAATAAAGTCATCTGGAATGGCAAAGAAAGTGTTCTTGCAGGACTCCCAGAGATTCTTTAGTTTCATATTCAGTGCCTCCTTATTTATCTCACCTCAAACATTTTCAATAATGTTCATGTCTGGTAAATGAGCTTGCCAATCCTGAAGCACCTTGCCTTTCTTTGCTTTCAGGAACTTTGGTGTGGAGGCTGAAGTATGAGAAGGAGTGCTATTCTGCTGAAGAATTTGCCTGTGGTTTGTAATATAATGGGCAACACAAATGTCTTGATACCTCAGGCTGTTGATGTTGTCATTCACTATGTAGATCTCTTGCACGTCCTCATACTGAATGTAACCCCAAATCATGATTTTTCCTTTACCAAACTTGACTGATTTCTGTGAGAATCTTGGGTCCATGCGAGTTTCAATAGGTCTTCTGCAGTGTTTGTAATGATTTGGATGTTCAACAAATGATTCATCTGAAAAATCTACCTTCTGCCACTTTTCCAAATGATCAACTAGAAGTCAAGTTTTTATTTGTTGTTCTTACAACTGGGATCAACAACAGGATTTTTGTCAGATAGTGTGCATCCTTCTTAACTCATGTTTGTGATAGAGGTTTATTTTGATCCACGAGTTCTTCCATTTATTATCCAACTCAATCTCAAATTTATGTTGCAATATCAATTTATGATGTGTTTGGTCTTTGGTTTCTAAGCATGCACTTTAATGTCGGGACACACCAAGCCGATGTCAATGAACTAGGGGCAATATAAAATCACCATTTTATCGCCTTCCTTTGGCTGCGTCTGTTCCTATTTAGATCAAAAAGCTGTGCATTACCCAAATAGATGATAGCCTACTGAAAGGTGGATGTATTTTCTACGTTTGCATGATTGAATGTTTTTTTTCCATACCTGCTGACTGCAGTGGGCATTATCATTCCACAAAAGCAACCCAAAATTAGTGCAGAACACATATAAGCCAAAACTATAACTGTGTTTTGTATCATTTTTACAGTAATTTGTTTGTAACTACAGAGAGATTTGCTCAAGCAAATATGTCTTGTAATCCGATAGTCCATATCATTTCAAAATTTTAAGAAAAAGGTGACAAAATGTGATTCCCCTTGGTCATGTCTTTAGCTTAGAGTAGTTATTTTAGTTTTTGTTCCTTTGCTCTGATTCATAGTGAACAGCCAATCAGAGCACACCCATTCAACGATGGCTAACACCGATTCTACATGCTGAATTGGGCAAACTCATAGTCTGATGAGAGTTAAACACCAAACAAATTAGCCTGATAGACACTCAATTACAGTCCAACACAGGCCAATGGTTTACCGTTGCCTTGGTGTGTCCTGGCCTCAAGCGCCTTCCTATACCGTCCGCTGTTCACTTCACTTTCACTTTCTTCTGCGACTTCCTAACCCTCTTCTTGTTCATCTGCGACACCCCCATTGCGCTCTTCACTTTTGTCCACGACACCTCTCTGCCATACACCATCCCAACTAAACACCCCCCCCCCCCCCCCCCCCCCCCCCCCCCCCCCCCCCCCCCCCACCCCCCCCCCCCCGACTCTTCACTTTCATGCGCGACACCTCTCCATCCTCGGGTAACATAACATGCCGGATCCGTTACCCCGATCTGTTCCGGGACCTCGCAATTCACAAATTAAGCACTAGTCCTGGCCTATAATCACTAGCCCAGTCACAAAAGACTGGATCATCTGACCAATCAGAGAAGAGTAGACTCCCAAAAGTGAGAGGTTTGAAAAGAATGAATCTTTGAAACGAATCATTTGAGAAATAAGGGGATATATAGCATCCTATAAAAAGCATTAAAGATGCAGTATGCAAGTTTTACACCCAGTGGTTGAATTAGTGGATCAAAACACACACAAGCACAGGTTGCCAGATTGAGTACCAACAGGAGTGTGCCTGACAACCGAGCCTAAAGAGCCTAAATTTCTATTATAGAAATGGATTCTATTTCTTGCAGCTGAACAACAGAACTATGACAAAGATCACCTCAGGTACACATCATGTGCTTTATTCAGTGTTAAATGCTAATAATGTGTGTTTAAATGCCATTTTACATGACATTTATTGCCATATACTGAAAGCAGCAGCAGATAGTTCACCTCAGGTCTTGAAAATATAATAAACCGTTAGAAATTGAACTTTAGAACTGTGACTCAGTACAAGCCAACACATATCAGTGATTCAGCATGTACATTTAATAATGTTAAAGTGGTTTAATATGTATTATTTCTATTATAAACCTTACCATTTCGTGAGTGAGTGCATATTCTGTACTTCTGAATAGCTGTATTTAAATTTCTGTCATGTTTCATCAGGTGCAAACAGCCAAATTGCTTATCACTGCAAATCTTGTTACGTATGTAACCTGCTCAGCTAATGTTTACGTTAGTAATATTTATGTTATTTGCTAATTAATAACCACCGGATGTGGAACTCTGAATATAGGCTACGTTCACACTGCAGGCAAATGTGGCCAGAATCTGATCTTTTCGCCCATATGTGACTCAGGTCTTGACAGTGTGAACAGCCCAAACCGCATAGAATCTGATCTTTTCACTTCAGATTTGTGCCACTTTCATATGTAGTCTTAAATCAAACACAGATCTGATGTTTTGCAATGCGACCGCAGTGTAGACTGTTATGTCTGATTTCATGTGACTTTTACATAATCTTCGAGCGACATGCGTCATCATTCTGTGCTGCAAACATCATCTACACCTCTGCAGCATAGATGAATAACAAACAGGGTGATTACTTTACCACAGAAAGTTGGTTGTTCATTTAGAAAAAGATTTTGAAGGCAAAACTGGTGCTTGTTAACCACTCCGGTTAACGATCGGGGCACGGGATGATCGCGATGCTAAAGTGTGTCGGGGGTGTTGCGGAAAGGTGATCCGTGCACAAAGGAGGGGGCACTTTCATTTTAAGGACTAACATTATCTCAGAGCGAATAAAGGGCAGGAGCTCAAGCACCCAAACCCCCCATCTGCACGTGTCTGCTGTTTATAACGAAGTAAAATAAAATAACTACAAAGGGAGATAAACCAACTCCACCTTCACAGTTCAGTCTGCGGCTGCTTATTAACCCTTGAAGAGTTCACTACACCGGTGGTCAGACAGACGCTCCATGGTTGTCATAAATCACAAATGATCAGTGTTTTCAATCACAAGGGACTTATTTTAGGTTTCAAATGCCGAAATACACATTCGTAGTAGCAGAACAATCCATTACATTTCATGTAATACACCACGGTTGTCTGTGAAAAGGGCAATAATCATATTAATCATGATCTGACAACGTGCTTCATACAGTATACACATTGTGTGCATAATTAGACATTTTGTGTTGTCCATAACTATACTTCTGCGCATGTGGGTCAGTTTATGACCCTGATCTGTTCACACTGCAAATCTGATATTGGCCACATTTATAACAGCAGTGTGAACAGCTAGGCAAAAAAATCAGATCTGAGAAAAAAATCAGATTTGAGCACTAAGCCTCGCAGTGTGAGCGTAGCCTATGTGTCTCATTTCGGAATCTGCTACTGTCCACTGGAGGTCGTATTTCGGTCACAGACGCATGCTTTGAGAGCCTTTCTGACTGAATAAATGAAACACATGGTTTTCCACTTTCAGCAACCTGGGTTTGCTGAAATATAATTGGCTAAAGTGGCAAAACAAAGACAATGTTCTTGCACGTAACGCACATTTTCAAAGCAGAATCTGACTTCATCATTGTTTTTCAGATAAACAAGATTGTTCACTTGGCATGTTTCTTAAATATCTGCAAACATATTATGGTTATTTTATGCTTTAGAAGTGTCAAAAACATGCATACAGCACATAATTTTAAAAGAAAGATCTGCAAGGGATGTCTAACAAAAACAACAGTGCAAAACTTTGTACATTCTAATCAATGTTTGTTAGGGCAAAATATTAAACAGTTTGAATAAGGAGCAAAAATCTAAAGAATGATGAAATAAATATTAAACTTCTAAAATATTTAAAACATGTTCAATATTTACATTTTAAAGTTATATTTTTTTAGAATTTAAATATATTATTTTTCTATTCCTAAAGATGTTATGAGACCACACTTTTTAATGAATATTACTCTTTAATCAAACCAGAATATACTGTCTATTCATAATGGATACAAAAAAAGGAATAAAAGATACATTTTCAAAAAGGGTGTATTTATTTATGATGTGCACTATATTTTTACTTTAAAGGTATTGAAGAAACTGTTGTAGGAAAATATCCTTTTTCATTATTAGCTTTTTAGAAGCATAAAGAAAGTTTGAGAATGTATTATGTAACAATACTGCATGCGGCTTATTAGGAACTAACAGAGATATAGTAAAAGAGTGAGGAGAGAGAGAGAGAGAGACAACATGGGGCTTTAGGGATCAGTTCAGATACAGAGAAGAGACTCATAATTACAGGAGGTGTGTGTGAGAGAGAAGATCTGAGATATGATAAGATGAAGAATGTAATTAATTTGAGCGCAGTTATCTCTTTGGTGCTAGAATCATATACTTCTGTAATCCCTAATTGTTTAACTTAAACCATGTGGGCGAAAGCTAGACGGAGCAAAGAAAGACCATGATTTTTTTTTAAATGAAGGGAGGCTGGGCAGGTGCTGGAGGTAATGGCTATCCATCTATCATTGTTTTCCTTCTTGCCTAGTATTACTGGAAAATGTAAATCACATTCATCTGTGCGTGAGCGAAGCCTTATTATAGTGTCTACAATTCTATAAGACTCTGGAAATAGGGACAGCTATATAAACAACCACATGAGAGGAGAACTGTTTTCACCCAGCGATATCACCACCAAATTGCACTTTATTGGTGTATTGTATGCAAAATACTCGCCGCACGTCAGCTAGAAATTCATTATGCTGGCTCGAGCATGAATCTGCCTTAATCTCCTCCTTGCATTCTCATCTTCTGAAAATGCTTCTGCATCAGAGTGGCCTGGAAAAACAGAAGCTTCAAAGTTCATGCCGCCAGGCTCAAAAGAACCTGTGATGAAATAAAGATGATATGCGATGGAATGGTCTATATTTGACACATGACGCGCTCTTGCATTTTAAAAGATGCAGAATAAAACAATGTGCAGGAATGTTTTGAAAATATATATATTTTAGGGCTGTCAATATTAGCGCGTTAACGCACGTGATTGATTTGAAATATTTAACGCGTTAACAAAAATTTTACGCATTTATCGCAGTTGCAGTTTTTTTATTATTTCCTGTTGTGGTCGACATGTGTTTAGGGCCGGCGCGCCCATAGAGGCGACCTCCTCAGTTTTATCCGCGACACCCACCCCCTCCCTCCCGGTACTCACTTTTATCCGCAAACCGGTAAGTTCCCCTTCATAGGGAACTCCAACGTGTGTCTGTAAAACAGACTTTTGGGAGTACTTCAGACGACCAATCGCTTCTGATGATAAGAAAACGGGCCAATGAAATGCCAATTGAGTTGGCGGAGCTGAGCTCCACAGCTGAGACTGATGAGCTCATCAGGGCTATATAAGCCAGCTGCTGGAGTCAGATCCTCAGAATTGTTGCTTCAGAGCCGATCGTGAGCTGAACAACTTCTGCTGAGCTAACTTCCAGAGAAGAAAGCCTTACCTTCACCAGTGCGGAAAGAAGACGTGCGAGTAGCGGGCTGGGTTTCCCGTCCTCCGGGCGTTTCGCTGGTGATCTAAAAGAGATTTTACTAAGAGAGCAACACAGTCAATCAACACGTCTTTTTCAAGACGCTGTTCTGACTGTGCATTTCTGGATGCGGTCGTTCCTATCTCCGGATGATGGGCACGGGTATCGCATGACAGGTCTGGGGGTCCAGCATGTCGGTGCGGTGCCCGCGGACAGCTCATGCTCTCACTGCGAGGGCGTGGTTGTTGCATTGCTGAGATCGCGGCTTCGGCCACCCCCGTTGCTCCCCGTGAAAGCGGTTAGCACGCGGGCAGATCTGAGGATCACAGTGGGGGTTTATCCGTCGCCTCCGGGCCCGCGGACCCCCCACTCCTCCACAGCGTGCCCCATCCAAGCTTTGGGCGGTTGTACGGTTCATCCCCCGGGATGCCCGCGCCTCTGCCTGATGACACCGGAGATCAAAGGTCCATCGCGACATCGGAGGGCGAGCTGTTATGCTCAGATGACAGACTGGGCTCGCTTCCATCCCACGGGGTGCAATGCGCAGTCACGGTTCTCGAATCAGACATAACAGCTGCTTCCTGGGCTGTTTCGGCAGTGCGGCTGGAGATGGCTTGTCCCCCAGTCTCACCGCCGGACCGACTAGAGGGTGTGACGTGCGGGCTGTTCTAAGATTAATCTTCTAGCCCCCGTCCCCTTCTTCCCAGGGGCGCACAGTGAGCACACGCTGGCATAGAGGGCGTTTTTCTCTGCCCGGTTCACGTGTGTTTCCGCCTTCACCTCCCTTGATGGCGAGGCGGCCAGTGGGTACGAAGCTATTTCCTCAGGTGGTGGGCGCCGCCACCTGGAGGGGTAAGCTGAGACCCCCGTCTAAGGCGGGTGGGTTATCTGTGTCTATCAAGGCCAGAGCCCACACCGCTGCGGGCCATGCCGCTTCTGCCGTGCCCCACGGCCTCCTGGCTGTGCTGCACAGGGGCGGTTCTTCCCCAGGCTTATGCGTAAGCGTCTCACGGCGATCGACTATGCTCTCATGACATTCAAGTCAGCTGTCCGTGCCCTGGGGAAGACGATGGCCACATAGTGGTCCGGAAATGCCACCCTGGCTTGCCCTGTAGATATGCGCCGCGCTGACAAAGTACGCTTTCTTAGTGTGCCCATATCCCAGGCAGGCCTTCTCGGCGACACCATCGGGGATTTTACCCAGGAATCCTCAGTGGTGAAAGATCAGCCGTGCGCGATGGAGCAGGTCATCTCTTGGTGGGCTCTCCCCATCAGACCTGTCCGCGCTGGCTGCTCCTCGCCGAGTGCGCTCTTCCCGCCCGCAGGGAGTTGACGCTCCCGTCACAGGTCGCCATTAAGTCTAATAACTGGACTGCGAAGCGAACCTGAGGCGGGCCACTTGGAGAGGAGGAGAACCGTTCTTTCCCCGGTGGAGGCCGGGGCTCCCCCGCGAATGTATAATGAGTAGCGATCCGAAAAGAGCGGCTTTTCCTCCCTCTGGGTGTGGAAGCCCAATTGCTGCCAGCATGGGACGCACTGCCTTCCAGCTCTCAGCTTTGGTGCATTTCGCCACAGGCTTGAGGGCGCCAGAGGATGAGCTCCTTTCTCGCACCTCCAGCCACTCCGCGGGATCCTGGGAGTAAGGTAAGAGTCAATCTCTTATTTTCACCTCTTCCTCTGGACGCTCTGCTTCCCGGGATGAGCACTCCCCATCCCGAAGCTGCCCCTCCGCGGGTACGTCAGCGATCGTTCCGGGTATGCTGCTAGTTAACGAGCTCTGTCAGTCTGGTTAGCGCTGCTCAGCCCGCGCAGTAGCTCAGGGGGACGGTCAGACTCGGCTATGCGTTTCAATTCGCTGTTGGCCTCCCGAGTGCACGAGTGTGTATTTAAGCGATCATCGCTATGCCACTCCCTGTCTCGCGTGAGAAGATTATTATCCTCCTGGCGAAGGATATAATCAAGCCAGTCCTCCAGCCGAGATGAAGAGCGGGTTACGCCCCCCTTCATCGTATCCAGAAAGCGGTGGGTTATACCAATCCTATCTGCGTGTTTTGATCTGTCATCTGTTCAGGATGTCTATCAAGATGCTCATGCAGAAACGCATCCCCCAGTGCGTCCGTCCATGGGATTGGTTGCAGCTATAGACCTGAAGGACGCTCGCTCCATGTCTCGCTCTCTTCCTCCTCATACTGTGATTTTTCCGGTGTTCGACGGGGGGCCGAACATGGTGGCAACAGTCCTCCCATTCGGGCTGTCCCTGTTTCCATGCGTGGAGGATGCCCTGTGCGTCTTTAGCGCACGCGCATCTGCATTTTTTGATTATTCATTGACTATTTTTAGATCTCTGAACTGATCGATTATGCACAGGGACCTGGTGCTCCGGCACCTCAGCCTGTTTGGGTTTTGGGTCAACCGAGTATGAGCGGGCTCTCCCCCGGGCAGAGCTTCTCTCATCTCGGGTTGGAGCTGGACTCGGTCTGCATCACGGTGCGCTCTTAGCGCGCTGGGCTAGCGCTGTCCTGTCTGATTAATTCGGCAGTTATATTGGTCTCACTGAAATTATTCAGAGGCTCCTGGGGCATATGACATTTTGTAGCCGCTATCACGCTGCTCAATTGTTCATATGAGACTAATTCAGCGCTGGCTTCGCGATCGGGTCCACAGATGGGCATGGCACGCGGAGAGGCACCGGGTTTACGTCACCACGCTGTGTCTCCGCACCTTCAGCCCCTGGATGGATCTTGCCTTCTACAGGCCTGAGTGCCCTTAGAACAAGTATCCAGTTATGCTGTCATCTTGACAGATGCTTCCAGTATGGGCTGGCGGGCTGTGTGTATCGAGCATGCAGCTGCAGGTTCGTAAACCGGACCCAGGTTGCATTGGCATTTCAACTGCCTGTAGCTGTTGGCATTGTTTTTCACTCTCCGCCGGTCACTACCGAAGCGGGAGGGGAAACGCGTGTTGGTTAGGATGGCCAGCACGGCTGCGATGGCATACATCAACCGTTTGGGCGGTGTTCGCCACCTCAGCATGTCTCAGTTCGCTCGCCATCCGCTCCTCCGGAGTCTTGCGGCTAAATAGCTGCGCGCCGTTCATATCCTGTACAAGCTCTCCATGCCAGCTACAAGCTCTCAGGACTGCTATGTTTCAGGAGAACGGAGACTCCACCCGGGCACGTCCCAGCTGTTATGGGCACGCTTCAGAGAAGCCCAGGTCATCCTGCTGTTTCTCCCGAGCGGCCCTTCGCTGGCTGCCTTTTCTGCTCTGCACAAAGGCGCTGGCTCTCAGCTGGCCCCGGGTTATGCAATATGCGTTCTTTCCCCAGTGAGCCTGCTCGCACAGACACTACTTCCACTGTGCAAAGTTGGGGAGACGAGGAGCGGGTCTTGCTCGTTGCGCCTCTCTGGCCCAACCGGACCCGAGTTTTCAGAACTCACACTCCTCGTGATGGCCCTCCCTGATGAATTCCCTGGAAAAAGCACTTCCTTTTTCTGGGACGGGCACCCCCTGGCACCCGTGCAGGGCTCTGAAGCCTCTTTGGATGGTTTCCAGACAGAGCACGGTGGACTTAGGTGACTTATCAGTGTGATAGTTAACACCGTCACTACAGGCTAGAGCGCCTTATTAGGTATGCCTATGTTCTGCAGTGGAGTCTATTCGTTGTGTGGGAATTCTCTCTGAGAAAACCCCGGACATGCCAGATTAGTGTTGTGTTTTCTTCCTTCAGGATAGCTGGAGCGCTGGCTGTCTCCCTCCACACTGAGGGTTTGGCGTGTGATCATCCGCGTTTTTAATGCGGATGGTAGCGCGCTGGGAAAGCATAACCTCTTCAGCCGGTTTCTCAGAGGCGCGTGGCGCGTGATGATAATCCATCCCCGCCCCCTCTCTCACCCTCTTGGGATCTGTCTAGCCCCAGCAGTTATGATTAGGTCCGTTGAGCCACTCAATCAGTATATATACGTTCTGTCCCTTTAGGCAGCTCTGCTGATCGCGCAGGTATCAGGAGGGTTAAGATTCCGGTGGCATTTTCGGTCAGCGAATTGTGCCAGTAATTGGACCGACCTACTCTCACGTTTACCTGAGACCTCGGTTCACCTTGTGCCAAGGCTTCTACCACCCTTTTTTTTTTATTAGGTGGTGAGCCTGCAAGCGCTGCCTGCGGAGGAGGCAGACTCAGCCTTTTCATTGCTATGTCCGCGCACTGCGCTTAACGTGACATGTAAGCATACGCAGCTCTTTTCTGTTATGATCAGCAGAAGGGAAGTGCTGTATTAAAATAGAGGTTGGTCCATTTTTTTTATTTATGCCATCACCCTCGCTTCATGTGCCAGGGCGAGCTGTGTCCCCCGGGAGAGAGAGCACACTTAATAATATAATAATAATAATAATAAGCTGTGCCTCCTTTTCGGCGTGAGTACACAGCGCCTCTTAACAGATCATGTCGAGCTGCTGGCTGGGCGACACCTAACACATTATCGAGATTATTTCTCGAGTGGAGTCATTTTCCTCCTGGTTACTGGTTACCCAGTCAATCGAGAGGAAATTAAGCTCGGTGTCAATCAACGCTTGCTGCGCCAGGCTCCCTAACCCAGAGATGCGTGCGCATTTTCTATTCTACTAGTAAGTTTCCCTTTTCAGGTGAACCCTAGAGAATTCCTCCGAGGCCCCCAGCACCTGACTCAGCGGAGGAGTCAAGTGCTTGGCTCAGTGTGTAGTCTGGTACGCCCATCTGGTCTACCCGCATACTGAGGTTCGGTGCCAGCTATGTGCATTCCCCTGTCTAGGTGATGCCATATGCATTATCCACCATGGTGTGTTCCCCCTATTCAGGCGGACCCATGTCTTCCCTAACCGCTAACCAGCTTATCATATGTAGCACTCCCCCTCAATAGGGCTAGTCCATATGCTTTCTTACCATCAAGTCTCCCCCTCCGGGTAGCAGGTGGTCTCCGCAGCGTCCTCCCCCTTTGGGGACTGGCACGCTTTCCCAACGTACTGTCGTATCTCTAAAATCCCTAGTCTATATTAGCTAGGTAAAAGCATTACGACCCCCGATCTAAATTGTATTATTCCCATGTAATGGTATTTTTTGGGCCTAGGGGACGTTGGAAGGTTGCGCTTTTGGTGATGTCAGTACGCTCACGCATTGCTTGGCAAACTGCACATCAGGAGCGTGACGGGCTTAGCTGCTGTGGCGCTTTCCAGAACATCTCCCAAAAGTCTGTTTTACAGACACACGTTGGAGTTCCCTATGAAGGGGAACGTCTGGTTACGTCCGTAACCCTCGTTCCCCAAATAAGGGAACGGAGACGTGTGTCTCTACTGCCACAGCACCTAAGTCTCCAGCTGGGAGCTGAGTGATCGCCTCTTCAGCAGGCAATTCTGAGGATCTGACTCCAGCAGCTGGCTTATATTGCCCTGATGAGCTCATCAGTCTTAGCTGTGGAGCTCAGCTCCGCCAACTCAATTGGCATTTCATTGGCCCGTTTTCTTATCATCAGAAGCGATTGGTCGTCTGAAGTACTCCCAAAAGTCTGTTTTACAGACACACGTCTCCGTTCCCTTATTCGGGGAACGAGGGTTACGGACGTAAGCAGACGTTTCTATTTCACTTTCGGTTTAAGGGCGGCGTGATCACTGTTTGCCTACAGCGCCAGTTCAGCTTGCTCCGGCCCTGCGTGTGTTTAATGTGCAAAGAAATATGGATAAAGGAGAATATGGATCCATGTAAATGTACTCAGTGGAAGCGCCAGATGATGTCGCAAGCTGTCAAAGACAGCCCATTCCTCTCTAAGTTGACTCCAAGTGCCCTCAAATGTATCATTAAGTTTGACATGTTTTCACACTACACGCATTTGGATTTTTTTTTTTTTTGTGATTATTCATGATTAATCACACAATAAAGTGTGATTAATTAGTTAATTTTTTTTATCAATTGACAGCCCTAATATATTAGTTGTGCCTTCAAATTCTAGCTGTGCATTGTTTGATATATACAATGCATAAACTATAGTTTAGCAGTATAGTAAGGAGTTGGTATTCATTCCTATTCATATTTTTAATCAGCAAGGAGGAATTGAATAAGCTAAATTGGCTGTAGTATATGTTATTGTGTGCAAGAGTGTGTGGGTGTTTCACATTGTTGGGTTGCGGCTGGAAGGGCATCCACTGCGTAAAACGTGCTGGATAAGTTGGCGGTTCATTCCGCTGTGGCCACCCCAGATTAAGCCGAAAATAAAATGAATAATTGAATGAATGAAACCAAGAATTTTTTGTTAAAGGAACACTGAAAAAAAGCTTGACCACTTTTCACAACTGTGGGATCACTTTTAGCGTAGCTTAGCATAGATCATTAAAATGGATTAGACCATTACCATCTCACTCAAAAATGATCTTTTAAAATGATTTTTTATTTAAAACTAAACTCTTTAGTTGTTACATTGTGTATTAAGACAGATGAAAAAGGAAAAGTTGTCATTTTTTAGGTCAACTAGAAACTATACTCTCATTCTGGCGTGATATTCAAGTCCAATGATATTATACAGATTCTAACTGGTAGTGTAAGTGTAAGGCTTGCTGCTGGGGACTATTTTCAGGTGCTGTGAAATATTATTGTGCCTGCTTCTGTCATTTATATGAGATGATAAATAAAAAACACCACAATAGACATCAACTTAAAAGTAGGGCTATAGCCATTGAAAGTCTAAAAACACATTTCACACACACATGCACATACACAAAATATTAGTCTAGCATAGGGGTAAAATGATGCAACAAAAATCAAATAACAGAATAAAGTACTGTTAATATCAAAAAAGTACCATGTTTTCCCCCAAAAAAGAAAGAAGAAATTATTTTGAAAGCTGTAGCAGAAATTTTAAAAAGCACTAAACTTTTTTAATTATATCTTTATTTCAACAGATATTTTACTGTTAATTGCTAAAGTAATTAGCAAATGGGCTATTACTGTGCTTAATTGTGCACAGATATTGCTCTTTAACCAAGGGACACATAGTTGACCATGGTCGACCATGGTTCAGTGCTTATGTGACCATGGTTCATGTTATCATTACAGTGTCTTGTTAAGACTTGCTTCTTCCTGTGTTGTCATTTGCCTGGCTTATTGCATGCACAAGTGATGATTCTTGTTAACCAATAGTGTTCAGCAATGAATCTAGCTCAACCTTTTTTGGTACTTGTGTTGTGCTAGGTACCCTTAGGGAAGGGTGCCAAAAAAGTTCTACAGGTTCACTATTTTGGTGCCTTTGACAATGGAAGCAGAAATAAAGACTTTAAATAATAATCATACTGTACTGTACCGAATCATACCGCTTAGTGGAAATGGGCCATTAAAAACCATTATTAACCATTAACCAACCTCTATGTTGATCCTGGAACAACAATTCAATCAGTCAATCAGATTTAAAGGGCACCTACTGTAGGTTACCACTTTTTCCAGATTTAATATAAATCTTTATTGTCTCCAGAATATGTCTGTAAAGTTTCAGCTCAAAACACCCATCAGATTTTTTCATTATACGTTTTAGAAGTTTCTATTTTATAGCTTTAACCATCAGGTAGCGGAATTTGTGTACTGTGTCTTTAAGGCTAGTCCTTCATGCCCACAGTTCCCACGTGCCTGTCAGCGTGCCTTAATCTCCTCCCTCGGCTGCGTCAGACATACAGACAAACAAGAAGGAAGCAGATCTCGAGTAACTTTTGTGAGAAATGCTACAGTAAAAACTTTACCAAAGAGTATTTGATGTATTTGTTGTAGAGCTGCAAATTTGAGTCACACACAATGTCGTTACAAAGTTCATGTACACACACGCGGACACACACACACACACACACGCACGCACGCACGCACGCACAGAGACAGACAGACAGACAGACAAACAGACAGACGGACAGACAGACAGACAGACAGACAGACAGCGTGTTTAGCTTTGCACTCTTTTTGCACGCAAATGTGACAGGATACAGGTTAATATCCACTGCTGTATGGATATCTGTTATGTTAATGTACAAAATAAACCTGATTTAACGTCCACAATCCGGGATTGAAGCGTCTTCTTTTATAATTGTACTGACACACGGTCATCTCTGTTGATGAAGTAAAGCTGAAGTAAATGGCTGTAATCTTATTACAAACTTGCACTGTTTTAAAACATTTTAAACTTGTCAAACTCACTCTTGATCACAATTGATGATGAACGATGATCCTAGTGAACTGAACAGACCTTTTATTCCCGGTTGCTTTGCGCAGGTCCTTTCTTGTTGAGGTGATAATTACGGAGACATGTTAATACGCAACTGTCAATCAATTCAGTGGCGGGGGGACCGCACTCCTACGCCAAGTTGCAGTCGGTCTCAAAACCGCTCCAATTGGTCCACCATTTTTATGTTGTTAAATTGAAAAAAAAAAACACTGGGTGTGTTTATATCACCCCAATATGACGGCATGTGGTTATGGTTATGTGCTTCTACATCATTGTTATCCAACTATTAATCCCCTCTAATTTTGGAGGGGGGGGGTGCAGTTAGGGTTAGGGGTAGAGAATAGGAATGGATTACATTTTCAAACAAGAATGAGGTTCCAGGATCAAAACAGAAGAGTCTCCGCATTTATCCTGTGGGCTCGCCTGAACACCCGCCGGTGACCTACTCAGACCTGCATTTTCTCCACGATTGACGCAGCATTCTCCAGCCTCCAGCGCCTAGACTGCAGCTCTGCACCAGTTTGCAGTTTGGCCAGAGGAAAAATGGTCGTGCCCAACTGAGCCTGGTTTCTCTTAAGGTTTTTTTCCTTCACTTTCGACAATTGGTGAATTTTGTTCTTCGCCACTGTCACCAATGGCTTGCTTGGTTTGGGACTTGTGGAGCTGCACATTGATGGATTTGCTCTCCAGTGTTTGGACTTTCAGCAGTGAAATTTAATCCACACTGAACTGAACTAAACTGAGCTTCAACTCTGAAAACTGGACTGACGCAGTTTCAATTTACTAGAACTTTTATGTTAAGCTGCTTTGATACAATCTACATTGTAAAAGCCCTATAGAAATAAACATGAATTGAATTGAAAAAACAGATGTTACTCCAGGACTGCATCCTACTTGGCAAATTCTCACATACACTTATTTAATTTGTTTCACAATGTACGCAAGAATGTGTTTTGTATAAACACTAATTAAGTAATTTTTTGTAAACAAAACTTCCTGCTTAAAAGCATACATGTAAAAGAAAACTGAGTGCATTGGTGTGCAAATGCCTTTCATAACAGCCCTATAGCTCCCAGCTGAGAGCCGAGAGGCATTAACACAGTTAAATAATTGATTTGTGTCATATGTTTGTGTATGTCAGAGCCTGTCTGTCTTAAAGCAGAACCAGTGGCCTGAGACGGACGCTAGTCCCCAGTCGCTCATTATAAGCTTCTGTGAAGCAAATCACAGCACACCACACCAACTTTAATTTCTGCACCGCAGGTTTATGTGCACATGGAGGTCTGCCACTAGGGAAAAACAAATAACACTGGATAAACAACTGTGCCGAAGAGAGACGGATACACAACAGTATGACTCTGTTTCACACGTTGGCATGTATCTGCTGTGTCGTAGCGGTCCAGCCAACGCACTGACACATAAAGCATTTCTGTGCGCTAAATAGATGCGTGGGTGTCAGGATGTGTTTTGAAGCGCGAGGGGGCGATGGGGGTGTGAGTGAACATGTGAACGCGTGGGACGCTGATATACGGCTGCAGTTTGGACACACCCAGAAAAAAAAGAAGCACTTGGTTGAATATGGTAAGAGCGGAAGATGAGGTACGTAAGCAAAAAGATGCCCTACGGATTCAAAGTCTCGCTTACAGTGTTACAGTCTGTCCCTGTAGTCACGTTCTGTCTCTCCCTCTCTCTTTCTGTCTAATGACCTGTGGGTGGATGTCTATTTCCATCCGGACTCACACACACACACACACACGCAAGCAAGCCTTTGACTGACAAAAGGCACAAATCCTTTTCCAGCTCGGTTGAATGTCATTCTCTTTGCTCACACACATAATAGGATCATGCCAAAAAAGAAGAACGGGGGAGAAAGAGAGTGAGAAAGAGAGAGAGAGATATACTGGCATGTTTGCTTGGTTCATAAATGATTAATTTAAAATTTCCACTCGCATGCATACAGTCATACAGCTCGGAGCTGGCATTAAAAAATGTCTGCAAGACAAATCTGGCAATGACGAATGGCAAAGAGGAGCAAAAAAATGTCACATAAGAGGACGAAGCAGAAGATTTGGAGAAACCGAGAGAGGATGACAAGTGTGTGTTGGAGTAGAGGGACTGTTTTAGCTTCCAAACATTTCACCAACGCTGGAGTTTAGAAAATAGAAATATCAGTTCTGATACTGAGATACTGGCAGCAGAAGAATCTACTGTACACACTTACATACATGCTGAGAAGAAAGACAGGGTGCTTAAGAGGTCAGGCGGCTGATGAATAAACATAAGCACTGTATGAACAGACCATCACACGTGTGTGTGTAATGAAAATCGCAGACACCCAGGACTCACTATAGTGCATGCCACGGATATGTTGATGGCGGAAGATAAAGGCTTAATTTTCCTTTGCATCAAATGAGAGAAATCATTCATTCATTTCTATGATCATACAAAATATTTACAGATCATTTAGATCTTATTTGACATTCACATGTGCTGAAGTTTGAGTGACTATTGCTCAGACTCATAATTTGTTTTGGCAAAAATTATATTGCATTTATTTTTTATATATAGCAACAAACACACTGGTTTGTAGAGTGCATAATTTGATAATTTATTGGCATTTATTATGCCTAGTCATTTCCCCCATAGTCAAATTAATCAGAAGTCATAAAACAGTCAGTCGCAGAAACAAGCCTACTTCCGCATTGCAGAATAGGATCAATATGGTTCAAAAACACTTTAGTATTTATAGTTTTTGTTCCATATGGGACTAAAGAATGGTATAAACATTTAGCAAACACATTGATTCCTGACACTACAGGAATGTACTGCATTTTAAAATCTATTCACATAGACACAGTTAATCTACTTATAAAAAGTATTTCACAATATGATTGTTTTGCAGACTTTAGGATCAAAAAATTGAAAGGGTCACGAAACACCAAAACACAAATTTTGAGATGTTGACAGTCATATATGTGTCCCACGTTGCCAAAAACCCTATTAGGCCACATATATTTCACAAAAAAAGTGAAAATTGGTTGTTTTTGCATTGTTTAGAGCAAATTCATTCTTCCGGTTTGAAAAGAAATTTAGAAGCTACGTCACAGCGATGAGATTATTGTGTAAATTCTAGCATGGAGATTGGTCTTTAGCGGCAGGTACAAAGTGATGTCATTGAGTTTTCAGCATTAATTCATGAGAAAGACTTGGTTTGAACCAATCAGAATGAGATGCAACTTCATTAATAAGCATGATAGCTTCAAAGACTTTTTTTTACCTGTTACAGTGTTTAGAGCTGGGGTCACCAACCTTTTTGAAACTGAGAGCTACTTCTTGGGTATCGATTAATGTGAAGGGCTACCAGTTTGATACACATTTCTCAAATAACAAATTTGCTCAATTTACTTTTAATTACATGTTATTATTAATAATTAATGATATTAATTTATGTGAAGACACTGATCATGTTAATGATTTCTCAAAATAGCTGTCAATAATGATTTAACAACGTAGGATAAAAGTCAATATGCAACACTTTTTTTCTATAAATCTCTGCAAGTATAAACATTTTCAAATGATCACTTCTACAATATTTTCATTAGCCACTAACAATTATTAACAAATCATGCACTACGTTGTACCATGTTTGTACATATTATCAATTGTGTAACATAAATCAACTTTCAGATTTTACTGAAATTATTACCAAATCTACAGCAGTTTTAACATAGCCGACATTTTTCTAACCACTGTAACGTAGTTGCCACGAGTTGGAGATTGGAGAAAGTGGAGAAGACATTCGTTCTTGTCTTTAAGCTAGTGAAAGGAAGTTCGGATTATGTTACTGACATGGACCTTTGAGTCTCGTTCATCGAGATGAATGAATCTTTTTTCGAGTCATTTCGTTCAATTTGCCAAAATAACATTAAAATGTTATGAGATGCTTCTACAGAGAACACATCTACAACTAGCCCAAACGTTGATCACACTACAAACAAGTCATAAAACACTACTATACTAAGAAAGAGAAAATAATCCTTCATTGTTTACCTGGTGTTTTGTCTATGATTCACTCTGGTCACCTCATCTCTGTCATGTCTTCAAATTTAAGTCGTTCATTCACCTGACACTGAAAGTTCCATAAAAGCTTAACCAATGCATACAGTCTGAGCCGGAAACACCCATGATTAGTTCACCTTCTGAGTCTTTGGGTTTTTGAGTCGTTTGTTCATCACGTGACAGCATATAAAGAGATGACTGAAAACTGAGGACTCGAGAGATGAACAGTTCAAATCTTTTCCGGCTCTAAATGTATATGATTGGCTTCTGTCTGGCTTCACGTGATGGAAAAATGACTCAAACCGATAGAGGACTCAAAAAATCAACTAATCTTCTCCTCCACCTGCACAAATGTGTGCATGCCCGAATAAATTAATAACTCCCTGAGATGACTCATCGTTCTTGAGTCACATTAAAGATTCGTTCAAAATGAACAAATGGAAAATGGCGCTATAGTGAGCTACTTTTAGAGCTCATGTAATCCTCCAAAAACCATGTTGGTGACCCCTGGTTTAGAGAGATGCCACGTTGTGTTGCCAACCGTAATTCAAACAAGTGGAAGTAGAAGAACTGTTCGGAGACATGGGTTGTCAGTGTTCTGTTTAGAAATGTGACGAACAAAAGTTTTGTTTTCATTTCTCCGCGATGAGAGCACAGCTGTTGTGTGGAACTATATGTGTGGATTACAGTGGTCTGCTAACATGCGACATTTGGTGTTGATTGTCCTGTCTCTACAGATTTCATCGTACAGTTTTGTTTGTTTGACCGTCTTTCCAATGAGATGTTAAACCAAGGTCCTGACTCTCTGTGGTCATTAAAAATCCCATGACATTTCTCGTAAAGAGTAGGGGTGTAACCCCGGTGTCCTGGCCAAAGTCCCTCAATTGGCATTTTACCATCATGGCCTCCTAATCATCCCCATCCACCGATGGCTCCATTACTGTCTCTTCACTCCACCAATAGCTGGTGTGTGGTGAGCGCACTGGCGCCGTTATCCTGTGGCTGCCGTCGCATCATCCAAGTGGATGCTACACACTGGTGGTGGTGTGAAGAAACTCCCCTCATGATTGTGAAGCGTTTTGGGTGTATGGCCATACACAATAAATGCGCTATATAAATACACATTACATTACATTACATTAAATTACAAGTGTGTGATCAATGTTCTTTGTTTATGTTTATTCAGATGGTAAAGTTAGTATCTTTAGCAGTACTCTTTCCGTTTTTGAAGACATTACTTAGTGAAATGACTGAAGTTACTAGGTAGTTTACAGTAATATTACCACAATATTATGGACTGAAAATGCTGTGTCTTTTTAAACAGTTGAACAGTTACATCTGTCCCCCAACAAATTTTTATGATGAATTATTTTTTTTACCTTTTTGTTCTTTACAGCCCCATTTACCTTCATAAAGGAATGGCCAGTTTTTCCTTAAATATTCAATTTTTGCTCTTCACAAAAAGAAGCCAAATGGTTTTGGAACAGTCTAAATAAATGCCAATAAAAAAGAACAATAAGAACCAATGATAAAAGACACTTTCCCTTAAATTAGAAAAAGAATGCACACGCTCAGACACAGCAGTTTGATTTCATACGATTACAATGGTGCTTCTGAAGTCAAAGCACTGCAAAATCAAATTATATTTATGTCTGGGAAAATTGCTCGGCTTCAAATCGGCTAAAATAAGACTTTGAAGTAATAGGCCAATCGAGGCAAGGTGTATGATTATCCTCATTTCAGAAACAGAAAGAGAGGAGAAAACAGAAGGATGATACTGTTAAATCTGAAACGCTTACACCATGCCCCTGATAAATTAAAATAGAAACTAAGCTCTCGCTGCATTGTTCTGCCCCCATCTTCAAAGTACTGGCAAGGATATCATAATAGTGCCGTGCTGTTAATTCATAATTTAGAGCCGGGGACGAGGGGGAAGATGGATGGGGTAAGGAGGGGGAAGGAAGAAAAGGAAGGTTCAAAGGCAGACATGATGGCATTGCTGTCATTGCCAGCTGGAAGGTCTTCTGTGGTCGTCGCTTAAAACGAGTGCTTTTACTCAACAAAATAGACCATCCAGCCAATCAGAGCGCTTTGTTCGCAGAGACGCATAGTTGCAGATAAACTGCCTTCAAAATAAACCAATGTCACAGCAAACATCCGGAGCATCAGATGGTCTCATGGGTGTCAACAGGGGTGGAAATGACAGCCG
The DNA here is from genome assembly GCA_903798205.1 of Danio tinwini. NCBI lineage: Eukaryota > Metazoa > Chordata > Actinopteri > Cypriniformes > Danionidae > Danio > Danio tinwini. The sequence goes on along the minus strand of CAIGQZ010032312.1, from coordinate 2,178,095 downwards.
GTATATTTGGGGAGAGGTGAAGGAGGAGGCTCCATATGTGTGGGACACTAGCACAGGGTTTTGAGGGGACACAAGAGCAGCTGGGCTTCATCACTGGGTCTCACTTCTCTTTCTCTCTTTCTCTGATAACTGAAGGGTTTCGGGGAGTTGTTCTGAGCAAGCTGCTCATTCCTAACAGTGTCATCTTATGGTTACACACATAAACAGATTTGTAGGATGCAGATCCCCAGATTGTTGTTGGCTTTTCGCTGAAAAATATAGTAAAGCCCTGCGTCCAAACAAAAGTGAATGTTTTTCAGTTGTTCTTAAGGGATGGTTCACCCAAAAATGAAAATTCTGGCATCATTTACTCCCACTTCACTTGTTCAAAACCTATTTGAGTTTTTTTTTTCTGTTAAACATATATTATATTAAGATATATTAAAGAACGCTGATAGCTGGCAACCATTGAAATCAATAGTATTTCTTTCCCTACTATGGAAGCATTTTATTTTTGTGTTCAACAGAAGAAATAAACTCTTAAAGATTTAAAATAACATAATGGAGGGTAAATGATGAGGTGATTTTCATTTTTGGCTGAACTATCTCTTTAAAATGATTGGTTTTTGGCAGGGGTGGTTTGTTGACAATTGTTAGTTTGTGCAAAACATACATTATGCATGCTTCAGTGATTGAGTGAACTAAATTCATGTATTTAGTTTAATCACATCTCATTCAGTAATCAAACTTTCAGTGTTTGAGGGATAATGAGCGGATTCTGACTCGTAGTATCCAACAAACATAACTGGGGTAGATTTGCAGATTTCAGACTGTTGACTGTTTTCCCACATAGTTTGCTGAGCACAATCATGTATTTACCATTACTGTACCGTATGAACCATTATAGGGGTGATCAATGTGTTTTTACATTATCTGTTATTTTAATATTTACATGTTTAAGGTACAGATCAATGCAAAATGGTTCCCACTATTTAAAAAGCAAGCAAATTCTGATGGTGGATGTTGGTCCAATTATAGTATAGAATAAATAATCATTTATTTATTCAAAGGAGACATATGCATGTTTTCTAAGCATTAATTGCAATGAGAGACATTTATTCTCAGTATTTGTGGATTATCCTAATATTCTAATAATTTTGAGACCGTTTTTGAGTTGTGAAATAAAGCAGGGCCTCTAAATGCTCCTGTACTATTATGACCAAAGTAGGTTAGTATGCTAATATTTTTAAAGAATTATCATGTGACTTTTATGTACACCAGGTGCAAAAAAAAACTGTTTACAGTGTAGTAGAAAATTTCATTTTATGAATTGTCAGAAAAGCTCTCTCATGCAAATGTAAAAACATTTTTGCAACATATGTGAGTGGATAAGAATACGTACCATTCCAATTTCTGATTATGGTGTCCATAACTCTACTCAGCTATCCAATCACAATGGAGGAGGGGCAGGACAAATACCACACCGACCAACTGAATCAGACTGGAGCATCTGTCCACTGTTTTATGTGGTTCATCCATTTCATCAAAGTTTGATAAACTGTCTCTAACTCTTTTGAAATTTCCATTTATCAGCAATTCTTGAAAAATGTAGTGTGATTTCCAGCACCAACTTGAATATATATATATATATATAGTTGTGTGTGTTGAGCATCATTTAAGACAATGTTATCACATGTCAGCTTTAATTTTGGGGAAAACTGGGTAATTTTGAGCTTTTGTCGGCTAATTTCATCTTCTGGGTTTCATCTTCAAGTTGAGGTCAGAATTATTAGCCCCCCTTTGAATTTTTTTTCTTTTTTGAATATTTCCCAAATTATGTTTAACAGAGTAAGGAAATTTTCACAGTATGTCTGATAATATTTTTTGAAAAAGTCTTATATGTTTTATTTAGGCTAGAACAAAAGCTGTTTTTAATTTTTAAGTACCATTTTAAGGTCAAAATTATTAGCCCCTTTAAGCAAATTTTTTTTGATTGTCTACAGAACAAACCATCGTTATACAATAACTTGCCTAATTAACCTATAACCTGCCTAGTTAACCTGATTAACCCAGTTAAGCCTTTGAATGTCACTTTAAGCTGTATAGAAGTGTCTCAAAAAAGATCTAGTAAAAGATTATTTACTGTCATCATGGCAAAGTTAAAATAAATCAGTTATTAGAGTTGAGTTATAAAAACTATTATGTTTAGAAATGTGTTGAAAAAATTTTCTCTTCGTTAAACAGAA
>CAIGQZ010032312.1:2159583-2175470 GCA_903798205.1 Danio tinwini | reverse complement strand
ATATATGCAAAAAAGTATATTTGATATGTTTCTAACATTTTATGCAAGGAAATGTATTATTTTAAACTGCATATCAAAGTCATTTTAGTAACACTTCATCTTCCATGATAAAAAAAGAAAATAGCTTTTATTGCTTAAAAATATCTCAAATTCTACATTTGAGTTTAGAAAGACACAAATTTAAAAAATAATAACTTTAAAATAGAATTTGAAATGTGAATTGAGAATTAAATAGACTTTGGTAAGCATAAATATAAAGATTTTTCATTAACATTAACTAAATCTATACCAATAATAAATTTGTTAAACCATTTATGAGGGACATCGTCAAAAAATGTAATTATTTGCAATTCAACAGTAAAGAAACTTCAGACTTTTAAGTTGGACATGTGATCTCAAGATGGCAGTAAGTAAATGTTTTAATGATGCTTTTAGCTTATGGTGAATGAGCACTGTCATAAATAATGAATAATCTCCTCAATAGCATTGGAGAAGTTAATAATTAAAAAAAACTGCAACTGAGAGCTTCTTTAAAGATTATTATGTTCACCGTCAACAGTGATGTTTCTGAACAACTGGAAGCTAAAAACATCGGTCGAGCCATTCATTCACAACATCGGTCCTCCATTTCCATTGATCAGCTTCCTGCTTTATTTATATCCCAATCTATTTGTGCAGGCAGTGTGAAATTAAACCAGCCTCTCATTCACTTTCTGATACCTACAGAGATGGATGAAGTGATGAAAGTACTGTACGCTAAAGGATACACGACAGAGAGGAGTGAGGTTGAATAAACAGAAGAAATTTCTTAAAGATGTAATAAGCTGAAACAGGGATCTAATAAAAGGACTAAAAATGGTTTCTTTAATAATAACTAGCCAGAAACATTAATGGCTTTTCTGAATGTGCATGTGCTGACCATTAACAACTTAAATTCAAAGGATGATTCATTTAATTTCTCACTGTTGCCATATATTATGCTCAAATATCCCTCAATAAGCCACAGAAGACTCGAAATAACCATTTATCTGATTGGCAGCACTGGGCTGGTGCCCAGCTTCCATTAAAAATCTGTCTGTAATTGCATATTAAACATTTTAAGTGAGAAATTGAAGGTGAATAACAAGGCATTACTGGATTAAAGGGATATAATTTCACGTAGATGCGCTAATCTGATGGTGAATCGCTGCGCCTGAAGGCTTTCTGAATTAGAGTGAATTTAAAGCCATAGCTTATGGTGGCAGCATTAGCAGAGACATTCAAACATTATGAGCTTGGCAGGGTTTCTGTGTTCACCCATTTGCATGTGTGTTTATGAAGAGAAGTGAGGTTGATGAAGTGCTGCAAGAACTTGTTTTTCAATAAGAAAACAAGCAGCAAAATGCTAATCGGTGCTGTCACTGTATGGAGAACAGATTTGCTCCATTTAATCTCTATTTTCCCATGTTAGGGGGGAAAGACAAGAATGCTTTGTCTCCAGTTGAGCTGTCAGAGAAAAAGCATGCATTCTTCATCCGTTGGCAACAGAAATTGTCAATTATTGAACCGCAAACATGTTTGTTCGCATGAATACCCTCATGCATGTCCCTGAATGTAAGATAGCGTGCATCTGCATCTGTATATAGAAAACATAAAGGAACATTTCATGCAAAAAATGTCATTCTTTCTTTCTTGCACATGTAAACAGCTACAGTCATATATGCCAGTCTTTTTAGGCTTTTTGTGACATACAGTTGAAGTCAAAATTATTAGCCCTCTTGTGAATTTTTTTCACAGTATTTCATATAATATTATCATATAATAATTTCTTCTTGAGAAAGTCTTATTTGTTTTGTTTTGGCTAGAATAAAAGCAGTTTTTATTAAAAAAAACTATTTTAAAGACAATATCATTAGCCCCGTTAAGCAATATTGTTTTTTCAATTGTCTACAGCCAAGGTTGTCAACAGGCTGCCCGTTGCTCTTAAAGGGACATGAAACCCCCCTATTTCGGCTCCAGTCTACCTCAGAAATTTGAGTCAAATCAAAAACGCTTCATGATGGGCATGGAGAGCTGCGAGCAGAGGGAGGAATGGGCATGTCAGGCAGAGCAGGGGAGAAAGAGGGGAGCGAACAACTGTTGTCAGTTGGCTCACAAAATGAGACCCCAACCGTGAGGAGACCCAACATTTTATTAAAGTTAAAATTCAAAGAAATAAACAGTAATTTAATGTCCTGTTACATTTGTTAATCATAATTTCACACACATAACCACAATTTGTTATATCATTATAAAGATAATCATGTTTATATAAACACTATAAATGAGGAGGACTTCTCTCCTCCTGAGTCTCCGGGTCTTAATGCAGACACAGTGGATAGCAGTACAGCAGGTCTCTTTCCCTGTCTATACCATTAGCCCTGCTGGTAATCTGGAGGGTTTAAATATAGGTAAACACAGCAACACAGATATAGGTGATGTGTCTGAATAGTAACAAACTCAACTGATAAAAGGCAAGTCTGCCATTCGTACAGCTCTCTCAACAAAAATGCTTGCTGCGAACCAACAGCTTGTCTGTATCAGCCCTGACAGCATTGTGGAGAAAAACATGCAACAAACCCTAAGGATCATGAAAACAAACGCATACGACTCTTCATGAATGACTAAATACTGCTTGATGTGTGGACGCGGTCTCACTCAATCATTGGGTCTCACAGCTTGGCAGGTCTGCCTTGCATTCGGAAAGCACGTGCTCTCATGAATAATTAAGAAGCAGGTCTTCTCATAGGATAAGAAAACTCTGCTATGAATAATGAGAAACTGACGCATCATCACTCAACTAGCAGATTCGTGCTACGTCACCAATTTTAGTCCTGTCTCAAAAATGATTTTAAACCCAGAAGATGAAATTAGCCGACAAAAGCTCAAAATTATCCAGTTTTTCCCAAAATTAAAGCTGACATGTGATAACATTGTCTTAAATGATGCTCAACACACACAAATCTGTTAAAATTTCAAAAAAGTGTGGGTGCAATAGCCTAGTGGTTAGCTTGCCGACATATGGTGCAGTAGCACGTCAGAGCATCCCGAGTTCGAATCCCAACTTGAGGACATTTCCCTACCCTATCCCCCTCTCTCTCTCCAACTTCGCTTCCTGTCTCAATACTGTCCTATCTAAAAAAGGCAAAAAGGCCAAAAATAAATCTTAAACAAAAAAAAAGTACTCGTGGGTGTTTTGGACCTTTAAAAATGTGGCCCGCAGCTGCGCAGACTGGTCAGCTCTTATGTTGCTGCATATAGTGCTAGGACTGCAATGGTACATGTATTTGTCCCGAACCATCACAGAACAATGATCATGGTTCGGTTCACATGCCCTCACAATGAATATGGAATACATTCACAAAGAAAACGTCCGAAAACGTGACACAACAGCACTCAACAGTTGTTTCACTATTTTCCCGGTGTCATGACAACTTGTTACACATAAACAGAAATGCACAGCACTGGTCCCACATTCGAGTTCTTCTGATTGGTCCACTTCTCTGAAACTGACAGCATGTGTGAAGTTGAAATTGTTTTATCTTCACATGGCTTCTAAACATGCAGTGCTGCAAAAAACGTGAGTGTACAATGGTCACGTGTGTACATAAACAATGGAAATATAAGATGTTATGTGAGCTTGTAAGTCAGTCTGTGAGTGTTCTCTACACACACACACACACACACACACACATATAATGTTGCACAGCTGGATCTGCTGCATGGATGGACACCATGCTGCATTTTAAATAAGAGGTTTCAGTTTTGAATCTCACAGAATTTTAAATTTAATACACAATTATTATTTTTCCATTGTTTTAGGAATGTGACAAAACACTTCTGCCTATTCAAAATAAACAGAAAAGACAAGTACTGGAGATTTGTTATTATCCCTGAACTCTCAGAAATAAAGGTACAGGAGCTGTCACTGGGGCAGTACCTATTCAAAAGGTACATATTTGTACCTGAAGGGTCTATAATGGTATCTCAAAGGTACTTTTTAGGTAAATTTAGGTACAAATATGCACCTTTAAGGTACCACTGTGAACTATTTGGGTACAAATACAGTTGAAGTCAGAATTATTAGCCCCCCTAAATTATTAGTCCCCCTGTTTATTTTTTTCCCTAATTTCGGTTTAACGAAGAGAAGATTTTTTCAACACATTTCTAAACATAATAGTTTTAATAACTCATTTCTAATAACTGATTTATTTTATCTTTGCCATGATGACAGTAAATAATATTTTACTAGATATTTTTCAAGACACTTCTATACAGCTTAAAGTGACATTTAAAAGCTTAACTAGGTTAATAACGTTAACTAGGAATGTTAGTGTAATTAGGCAAGTTATTGTATAATGATGGTTTATTCTGTAGATTATTGCAAAAAAATTAGCTTAAAAGGGCTAATAATTTTGACCTTAAAATGGTTCTTAAAAAAATTAAAACTGCTTTTGTTCTAGCTGAAATAAAACAAATAAGACTTTTTCAGAACGAAAAAATATTATCAGACATACTGTGAAAATTCACTTACTCTGTTAAACAAAATTTGGGAAATATTGAAAAAAAAAACTATTCAAAGGGGGGCTAATAACTCTGACTTCAACTGTATATATCTTTTAAAAAGGTACTGCCCCAGTGACAGCTCCTGTACCTTTATTTCTGAGAGTGTGATGTACTGTACCATTACCAAAACCGAGGTACATACTGACCCGTGACTCAAGTGAATTAGTGACCGCTTATATCTCATGTGGTCGATTTTTGGCCCTCAAGGCCACCGTAGTTAAGAATCTCTGGTCTACAGAATAAACCATCGTTATACAATGATTTGCCTAATTACATTAAGTTGCCTAAATAACCTAGTTAAACCTTTAAATTGCACTTTATGCTGAACACTAGTGTCTTGGAAAATATCTAGTAAAATATTTTGTACTGTCCTCATGGCAAAGATAAAAGTAATCAGTTATTAGAAATGAGTTATTAAAACTATTATGTTTAGAAATGTCTTGAAATTTTTTTTCTCTGTCAAACAGAAATTGGAAGGAAAAATATACTGGGGGGGCTAATAAATCAGGAGGGCTAATAATTCTGACATCAACTGTAAGTGTATTAATTGATAGCATGCAGTATATTACCATCTAAATGTTTGCAATCTTTATAATTACTTGAATTTTTAGCAGCATTGCTCCAGTCTTCCACAACACATGATGTGTGAAGCTATAACACATGGCATCTGTGCACATCAACGCTTGTGTGCACTTCGGTCGGAGCTGTAATAATGGGATTAAAGTGTTAACATGTCTGTTTATTGTGAGTAAAACCATATGCCACATAGCATAATGTGATTATGGATATTGCAATTAGGAGCTTAATCATATTAGTTTGACCAAAGTATTGTGTTCACACGAGGTAAAGTTTTATCAAAATATTGCAAAAATGACATTGTAGCCTAACTGAATTATGAGAATGTAAGTAATATAGCAATTGTCAAACATCGTTGTGCTGCTTTTTTATGAGAAACGATTTTGAATGATTCTTTGATTATGAGAAAGTCTACAAACAGCAGTTATTTTTGATTAATTAAAAAATATCACTTTTGAAACATTTTTACCCTATTATAAAATTTTTATCAATATTTACTCAACATTCACTTGTTCAAAATTTATTTGAGTTTCTTTCTTCTGTTGAACACAAAAGAAGATGTTTAGAAAAATGCTGGTTGGTAGGACACATTGACTTCCATATACAGTAGTCATTTATTTTCCTACAATGGAAGTCAATGTGTCCTAGCAACTAGCATTTTTCTAAATATCCTCTTTTGTGTTCATCAGGAGAAAGAAACTCATAAAGGTTTAAAACCACAAGAGAGAGAGAGAGTAAATTATGAGAATTTTTCATTTCTACAGTATCCCTTTAAGTGCTCTTTATTTAATAACATTTTATTTTACAATGATTAATAATAGCAATAAGGTAACACTTTACAGGGTTCCATTAGTCAATGTTAGCTGATGCATTTAGATGAACTAACAACGAACAATATATGTTATTAAATCTTAGCGTGTTAGTCATTATACACTCACCGGCCACTTTATTAGGTACACCTGTCCATCTGCTTGTTAACGCAAATTTCTAATCAACCGATCAATGCAGCAACTCAATGCATTTAGGCACGTAGACATGGTCAAGATGATCTGCTGCAGTTCAAACCGAGCATCAGAATAGGGAAGAAAGGTGATTTAAGCGACTTTAAACGTGGCATGGTTGTTGGTGCTGATCTACTGGGATTGTCATGCACAAACATCTCTAGGGTTTACAGAGAATGGTCCGAAAAAGGGAAAATACCCAGTGAGCAACAGTGCTATGGGCGCAAATGCCTTGTTGGTGTCAGAGGTCAGAGGAGATTGGCCAGACTGGTTTAACCTTATTAAAACGCAACAGTAACTCAAATAACCACTCGTTACAACTGAGGTACGCAGAAGAGCTTCTTTGAACGCACAACACGTCAAACCTTAAGGCGGATGGGCTACAGCAGCAGAAGACCACACTGGGTGCCACTACTGTCAGCCAAGAACAGGAAACTGAGGCTGCAATTCACATAGGCTCACCAAACTTGGACAATAGAAGATTGGAAAAACGTTGCCTGGTCTGATGAGTCTCGATTTCTGCTGCAACATTCGGATGGTAGGGTCAGAATTTGCCGCCAACAACATGAAAGCATGGATCCATCCTGCCTTGTATCAACGATTTAGGATGCTGCTGGTGGTGTAATGGTGTGGGGGATGTTTTCTTGGCACTCTTTGGGCCCATTAGTACCAATTGAGCATCGTGTCAACACCACAGCCTACCTGAGTATTGTTGCTGACCATGTCCATCCCTTTACGACCACAGTGTACCCATCTTCTGATGGCTGCTTCCAGCAGGATAACGTGCCATGTTATAAAGCATGAATCATCTAAGACTGGTTTCTTGAACATGGCAATGAGTTCACTGTACTCAAATAACCTTTTTAGGTTATTTACACTGATCTGTAAATAACCTAACAGATCTCAATCCAATAGAGCACCTTTGGGATGTGAAGGAACAGGAGATTCGCATCATTGATGTGCAGCCAACAAATCTGGTTAATGCTTATGTTAATTTGGACCAAAATCTCTGAGGAATACTTCCAGTACCTTATTGTATCTATGCCATGAAGGATTAAGGCAGGTCTGAAGGCAAAATGGGGTCCAACCTAGTACGAGTAAGGTGTACCTAATAAAGTGGCCGGTGAGTGTACAGGTAGGTCACTAAATAGCATTATTACACAGATTTCAGGAATACTTGATTCTGATTGGTCAGTCATGATATTGCAAGTTATGTTATATCAATGCTATCTCATGGCAATTCGTAACTTTTTTGATTTAGTGACTAATTCATATGAATTAGTAAGATCTCATTTGTACAATTTAGTACGATTTGCTTTTCCCCAATGACCGTTAGTTTAGAGATGAGGTTGGGTGAGTAATCAAAAGGCCATGCCTTCTTTTAAAAATCATACATTTTTGTAAGTTTGTACGAATTAGCCACTAAACTGGCAAAAATAGTTACATTTCCTTGAGAGATCAGGCTGGTTATTCTCTGATAACCTCTACTTCGCATCGGGTTGTGGGTCATGTACGGCTTTATTTATACTAAAACTACATTGAGCCTTGCTTAGCAGATACAACTTCTGACCAGGGGCGATTTTAGGATTTTTCTTTTAGGGGGGCTCAGCTCCTTAAAAGGTAAAAAAAAATTATAAAAAATATATATATATATTCAAGTGCATTTTTTGTTTCCATATACTCAATAAATAAACTGCCACTTTTCTAATTAAATCACATACATATAAATATCTACTTTTAAACTTGCAGGCTAATTCACATATTTCATGATCTGAATGATAATAATAAATAAGAAGTATTTTTAATACTAAACAACAATTGATGTTTCTATCTCTGTCAGTGACTTAGTGATAGTTAAAACGAGTACATTCTCTAAGTGGTTCTGTCACTGAGTTTTTTCCTTTCTGTGCAAGACTGTATGGTATAGTTATAGCCAAACGAACTGTAAAGTGTTTAATATTGGTAGTTCATTTTGAAATAAAATTAGCGAAATGTTCGTTGAGAGTTAAATTTTTTGCTAAAGGAAACAACTGTGCTGATGACGTGAATGCAGAGAAAACCCGACTGCTCCTCCATGACATTGGGCTACAGGTGATACGAGGTTATCTATATCAAAGAACTGCAAACAAGCAGATATTATAACAATTTATGAATAAACACACACCTCATTCTCTCACTGTCTACGGCTGTGGTTTGCTGATCAAATGAAAAACAAAAGATGGGGAGGAGCCGAATTCTGCTGCTGTTTTCCTATCAAATTTAAAGGGGACTGAGGCGATAATTTAGTGTACAGTTTATGAGCTAATTGCAAAAGTTTTAGGGGGGCTGAGTAGAAATATAGAGGGGCTACAGCAAATGTTAAAAATTGCGAGAGATTAATACAGTAAATGCTTCATAGGTCTATTCCGACTAATATACTTATCCTGTTGTACAGGCATCACGGTGGCTCAGTGGTTAGCACTGTCGCCTTCAAGTCCTGGCTAGACCAGTTGGCATTTCTGTGTGAAGTTTGCATGTTCTCCCCGTATTGGTGTGAGTTTCTTCCAGGTGCTCCAGTTTCCCTGAAAGTCCAAAGACATGCAGGTATAGGTAAACTGAATAAACTAAAAGGGTGTGTAGTGTATGAGTGTGTGTGTGTGAATGAGTGTGTATGGGTGTTTCCCAGTACTGGGTTGTGGCTGGAAGGGCATCCGCTTCGTAAAACATATGCTGGATAAGTTGGCGGTTCATTCCGCTGTGGTAACCTCTGAAATAGAGACTAAGCCAAAGGAAAGGAATGAATCATTTGTTTTCCACGTTTGTTGTATGGAAAAAGAGTAGCACGGACATTAAAATAAATATCTCCACTCGTCTTTAACAACAAAATGATGTTACTACATAGACGTGATTAAATTAAATCTCTATTTTAGCACACCAAGTGATTTGTCGTGACACACTGCAGTGTTTTAAGAATCTAAAGGCTTTCCCTCATGTCATAATCAGCAGGGATGTTCAGCATGCAGATTCTTTGTGTCAGAAGGCTGGGTCACTATCGATTCGTTACACCCCACAAACTCCCCGAGCCGGCGGATCCCTCTCGTATCGATTCGCTCTTTTCTTTACTCACACAGATCACCATGTAAGCCTCCGCCGTGTGCATGTTTCCTGCCTGTTCTGAGAGCAGTGTTGCTTACATAAGCGCACTCATAGCCCACTTCACACCGCTTCAACTCAATTTTCCTTGGCACTGATTCCCATTTTCATACGAGAATAGAAGAACAAACAGGAAAATAACACAAGCAGTCATATAAACACACAGTGGGTGCGGTGGAGAGGGCAAGCGGATCATCCCGCAATCACTGCGCAGGTTGCTGGAAGTGTTTATATGTCATTTATCTAAAATAAGAATGAATAGACACCCAGATTTCAACCCAGACCTTACAGATCCTTATTATCTCACAATCTTGCACACACACATGCACCCAGAATCCTCTGGTCTGCTGCTGTCGGTTGTCAGCTCTGAAACTGTGGCTGCAGTGGGAATAAGTGTTAAGCTTCTGTTGTGCTGTTTGGCAGAGGCGGTTCAGCTGTCTGGTCAGCAGAAATCCACTGACAAACACACTTATATGCACATATGCAAATGCATACAGGCAAACGCAATGAAAAATGGTACTAAAATCTGACGCTCATATACATTTGAGCTCACAAGTGAGCAAACATGCTCTAAACATGAAAGCAAGCGAGTGAAATATATATATATGTAGCAACAAAGAGACTCGTATCTGAAGTCAAATTCAGTCATCCGCCCACAGACACACTCTACACAATTCCACACCACCTCCAACATGCTCTCATGAGTAATCACACTCACACTGAGCCAGAGATGGGAAGGAATTTAACGACCTTAGCTGATGATCCAGTGAATAATTAGGATTCTTGAATATTCTATTAATGATTGACACAAATGTACAGATTTATACTATTTATGACCAAAGGTTATGGGTAGGCCCACACAGAATCTGTGCACACAGAAATCCTCAGATTAGACTATTTATTTACCTCTGTAAATGTATATTTATTCAGTTTTTAAATAAATTTCAGTGATATTATTGACTTATTGATTAATATGATTAGTATTGATTAATATTGATTAATATGACAATGTTCATATGATTTATTTACAATACAGTTTGTAAAGTAATAGTTTTTGTCTTTTAGTAGATATATTATATGAAAGACTTGCTGTGTTTACCAAATTAGTAGATCTAATTTGCATTGTAAACATTAAATAAAAGTTAAAAACTACTATTTTTTTATTCCATATATTAGGTTTTTAGTTACGATGCTCTATTCTGCATAAATCCTCAAATTTTTTATAAACTTCTCTGTCAAAATAGCAAAAAATGTCAGCAGATTCTGTCTGGCCCTAGTTTTGGGTTATACAAACACCAGCTAAAATGGTTGCAATTGAGCTACAATAATTTACATTTGAGATGGATATAGCCACATATCTCTCCTTCCATATTAAGATTTAGATAAAAGTAAAATGTGTTGTTTTTCCATGCAGCATTTGTTTGGAAACAAATGCAAAAAATTGTAAGAAAGAGTGTTGACATTGTGGAGTGTTAAAGAGTGTCACAAGAGCAACTGCTAATGGTGACTGTCTTGTACTGAAGTGTAAGACCTCTTTTGGTCAATCTGATTTCTCAGCCTGATCTCACGAGGAAACGTAAGTATTTTACATTTTGTCAGTTTTGTGGCTAATTTGTACGAATTCGTACAAGTTCAGTCGTTTGTAAATGTACGATTTTAAAAAGGAGCCGTTGCACCTAACCCCACCCTCAACCCCAATCGTCATTGGGTGATGAGCAAATCTTACTAATTTGTACGAATTAGATTGTACAAATTCATACAAATTAGCCACTAAATCAAAATGATACGAATTGCTGTGAGATTGAAAACCAAGAAAGAAACCAAATTGTGGAATGATTTACCTGTTAGCCTAAAATTAGAAAGAAATATAAATGTGTTTAATAGTGTTTTTAAAAAGTGGTTAAAAACAATTAGTCTACTTTCAGTTTGTCAAACTTACAGCAATTTCATGTAAATAATTTTAATGTTGTGTATATGTATCTATTTTGTTTTCATTTTACTGTATGTCAAGCCTCCAATGGACAGGTGTTAATCAGACTATAAAGATTCTGACACCAAGCTATTTTTTTTATTAAATATTACAAAAAAACTGAACAACAAAAATTAAAAATGCATATCAAAATAATAAAACCCATAAAAAACAGGCAAGTGAATAAATAAAAAGATGTTCTTTGTGTTTTTGATTTGTGTTTGTGTTTTTAAAAAATGATGCCTGTTCACACAATAATTTAGCAATTTGGCATGCCAGGCTAGTAGTTAATGTCACCTTAAAAAGGAGTACATGCCTACCACACTTGTTTTAGAATTTATGCATGCCTATACACACAGTAGCAGATCTACTGAGCTGTCCCAGCACTTTTACCCCCAGTGTAATAAATATAAATAATTTTCCTTGACTAATTTACAGGTGGATTGTTAAAATTAAATAAATTATCTGTAAATAATGAAAAGAAGTCTCATCTATTAAAGCATAGTCCAAACAAACGACTTTAACTGCTTGGTTTAAGTGAATCATGCATCCGCCTCCACTACTCCATGTTTTACAGATATAGTTATTTTAAGTGTTGTGTCATTGGCCTTTTTTTTTATATTGACAGTGTTAATTAAAAAATTTGGGTTTGAATGAAGTAGAAAGAGAGCGACACTGTGGCTCAGTGGTTAACACTGTCACCTCACAGCAAGAAGGTTGCTGGTTCGAGTCCCTACTGGGTCATTTCCATGTGGAGTTTGCATGTTCTCCCCGTGTTCAAGTGGGTTTTCTCCGGTGCTCCTGTTTCCCCCACAGTCCAAAGACATGCGCTATAGGTGATTTGAATAAACTAAATTGGCTGTAGTGAATGAGTGTGTATGGATGTTTCCCATTACTGGGTTGCAGTTGGAAGGGCATCCGCTGTGTAAAACATATGCTGGATAAGTTGGTGGTTCATTCCGCTGTGGCAACTTCTGATGAATAAAGGGACTAAGCTGAAGGAAAATGAATGAATGAATGAATGAATGAAGATTAAGTTTGGGGTTAGCTATTCCATATCTTGCTTTTTTGTAGTAATATTCTGCAACACATATCAAAGATGGAATTAAAAACGAACGCCGGCAATTAAAAAAAGAAGCCTGCGGACAGTTTACTGCAGTGAGGAGGCCATATTCGTAAGACAAATGTACTCATTCTCATATTATCTATATGGAACTGTCAATAGCCATTAAAATAGTAGCAGAATATACAACAGATCAGTTGGCAGAACAGCACAAATTAAAACACTGGCCAGGATGCAGACTACGTTAAGTTACAGTTGCTACATTTACAGTTAAAGACATGCTAAAATTCATAAGTATTCATTAAACATTTATGCAAATCACATAGAGAACACAATGTGAAAAATAAATCTGTAAAATTTACGGCAAAAAAGCCAGTATTTCACTGTTAAAAATACGATACAAACCGTATAAGTAATTCCTCCTTTTTACAGTAAACTACCGTATTTCATTGATTTATAGAGGTAATATGTCTGTATTTTGAATTACCAACATCTACACATCATTTGTTACACAGATAGACAGGTTAACACAGCAATATGCAGGTGGTGATGACAAAGTTACATATTGAATGAATGCTCATCACAAACAACTTTTCCCACATACACAGAAAAGTGTATCAGTGTAGATAAGGTGCTCAGTGTCATTCACACAGCTACTAAACACCAGTATGGTAACATGCATAAAATTAAAGTCATGAAATAAACATTGTTTATCAACATTAGATGAAACATAAATCTCTAATGTATGTCACTGAAGGGGAAACAACTAAAAAGATCCATATGTCAACAAAAAGCATAAAAAGTGAAGTGCTGTGCAGGGAATTCTGGGAAAGTCAATTTACGGTTATTCGCTGTATATATTAAGGAAACATACTGTTAAACAGGTTACGGATTTTTACTGTAGCATTTTTACAGTTTTTTACCATTGAAATTACAGCCATTTTTTACAGTGCAAGTCGTCACTTATCCTTCATACATCAAATCTTATTAACGAAAATGAACGCCAAAAATATTAACGTATTGCTGAATGAAACAAACTATTCATACATCTTATTTGTAGTCATTAATATAGCACAATTTTCAACAGCACCTCCCCCAGACCTTATAATTTTCAAACCCTGCCGATCAGGGTGTGAATTACAGGGGGGTTTGGCCCCCCTAATTAACACTTGATCCCCCTGAAGGACATCAAAACAAGATGCATGGGGGTGGGGTCAATTCTTTATTAGCAACAAATAGTTTTCTCTGATCTGTATCTTAAATAATAATATTAGTAGTTTATACAATAAATTGCATGCAATACATTTGGCCATCCCTATAATGGTTCATACCATTACATAGTTACATAGTTTGAACTCTGAGATTACTGTAGGTCAGAATAGAACAAACATCCCTCAAAACACTATGGGCTCTATTTTAACGATCTAGGCGAAGAGTCTAAAGTGCAAGGCACAAAAGCATTAATGGTGTGTCTGGGTCCACTTTTGCTATTTTAAGGACGGAAAAATACGGTGTGAGCCCTGACGCATGGTCGCATTTGCTATTTATATGGCGGACTTGTAAATGGAAAAACTGAATGGAAAAACTGAACGCTTCTCTAGTGAGAAAACAGTTAAACAGATCATTTGCAGTGTGAGGATAAAGAATGAGCCACCTCCATTCAGCTTCTTTACTTTCTCTTTCCCATATGGTGATGCATACATCTCCACAGGGGGACAAATCTAAACTTCTTTTTATTGAAACAAATTTGAAATATGCATAATAGTAATAATAGTAATAATAACATTATACAAATACAAACGGTCATGAAAAAAATGGAAAAAGCCCCTGAGATAAAGAAGGCATGACGGCAGTGGTTTTGAAATAAAATAAATTTAAAAATAATAAGTTTTGTAATATTTTAATCCTTTAATTCTTTTTCAGTTCATAAAGATATTTGCATATTGCTGTACATCCTGTGTGTATTAAGCAATGTGTTTACGGCGCACAACTAATGCACTCTGCGCTGAACTTTAGACCTGCTTTCAGCTGGTCAATGGTGCAGTCTATTTTAGTTTCTCAAAATTTAAATATAATTTAAATAAAGACCTAAATTTAATTCACTGAAGCATGTATTACACATACACTCTCAGAAATAAAGGTATGCCAGCTGTCACTGGGGTGGTACCTTTTGAAAAGGTAAAAATTTGTACTTAAAGGGTCCATATCGGTATCTCAAAAGTATGTATTAGTACCTAAAAATTTTAGGAGGAACATTTTTGTACTTTTTAGGTACTAATATGTACCCTTGAGGTATTAATATGGACCTTGTGGGTACAAATTTGTACCTTTTGAAAAGGTACCAACCCAGTGACAGCTCGCGTACCTTTATTTCTGAGAGTGTACTAACATTACTGAAAAAATGTACTCTCCTCTGATCTTCAATGTATAATTCACACCCTGCTGTTGATGGCTATGCCTATAGATAAAACATGTAATATGCATGCACCTAATGTCAGCTTTTCACAAAAACACGTTATTTTGTAGTTTACACAGAAGACAAAGTTGATTTATTAAAAAAAAAAACCTGCACTGTGAAACTGTTTTAAAATGTGTGTGTTTCCCTTATCATTTGATACCAGTTATTTTTAGTTCCTGTTCTCACTTTCCAACACTTACCAGAAGCAAAAGCTCATCCGCAGCACACAATCCTTCACCCACCTCCAAAAATACTCACACACACCCTTCAGAATCAGCATACACTCACGTAGGTCAGATCTTTCTGTCATAGACAATACTTTCAGTATGACACATTTCATGCAAACACACACAACACACACACAAACTCCCACACGATGCTTGACTTCTGCAACCCTCTCTAGTTGCCCAACACGCAGAAGCATTATGAGTGAACTGTTCAAACAAATCACCCTCATCTCTTTATGCCTCCCTCGTTCTACCTTTCTTTCAGCCCACACACCTGCCTCTCACCTCTTCTCTCTCTCTCTCTCTCTCCTCTGCGAATTATATAGCTTGTGCTTTATCATCACATCATGGTTTAATTCTGTCCATCCCATGATGCCTTGCTCACAATTATACTTCTCTTTATTTGGCTGCTCACTTTTCAACTAATAACATCGATCGATGCCTCCATCCATCCCTGCTCTTATTTTTCATTCATTGTGCTCCCCTTCTATCATGTCAGAATGTTCCCAGTCCAATCGTACAAATCAGAGGCATCATATTGTTTCGGAGGGGGTAAAGCCAGCGGCAGTCCTGACTCACTTTCTGCCTTCTGGAAGATAAGCTCAAAATAAATATATAAATAAAGAAAATTATCATGCAGTTGGAAACATTTAAAAAAAGAGCATTAAAGGATATATTTAGCTGAAACCGTGGTCCTTGGTGATTCATAAAATGCAAGTCAATGGCAAAGTCGATAAACATGCAAAACCAAATGTAATATAGTTCGTTGTTGTGTGGAAGAAGACAGGGTCGGCGATATAAGGTAAGTACTTTGCTTTTTATTTTAAAGTGTACACACACACACACACACACACACACACACACACACACACACACA
>CAIGQZ010032312.1:2122439-2159573 GCA_903798205.1 Danio tinwini | reverse complement strand
ACACACACACACACACACACACACACACACACACACACACACACAGGGTGCTCTCTCCTCTCTCTCTCCCGGCTGCTCCTTCTCCTTAACAAGGGTGTCTCTCCGGCCCAATCACTAGAATAAACAGGTGTTATTTATTATTTCTGATTGGCCTGCTGATTAGCTGCCGGGCTCCGAGCATGCTCTCCCCCCTCATTGGGTGTTCGATCATGCTTACCTCTCCACACCAAATAAATACCCACGGCTCCTGATGACATACTGATGTCTTACAAAACGAAACGACTGATCTGTTGAACATTATTTACAACGTTATTATCTTTCATCCACAGCCTCAGAAAGCAATCCTGAGCATGTTTATGACAGTCTGGAACGTGACCATTATTAAAGGTGATAATGTCGTAAATAATACTCAGTTTCTTGCACGGATCTATTATTTTGCTTCATAAGACCATAAAGTATCATCATGAGCCAAAAGTATTCAATTTAGTCAAAGACTACAGAATACACAAGACGTGTCACTCGTATAGTTTTGAATAGGGAAAAGTGTAACAGACAATATTGCGAATGAAGCTCTGCCTATAAATACAGGAGCCAATCATCAATCGCTATAGACTGACGATTCTCCAGAGGAGAAGCTCAGACCAGACGTGTGCTTTTATGACAGTTTATGTGGTCAACAAACACACTGGAATCTCAGTGAATACTTAATTCACAAACATAAGATAAATATCCAGCTTGAAATCTGTACTTTTAAATGACACTACACATGAAAACAGAAGTTTTTTGATTTTGTAATCTGTCTAAAACTGTCCATCCTGCCAAACTGTCCATCCTGTCAACTAGCAGCAACTACTCAAACACTCACAAACTTGTAAACAAAGAGTCTCTGTTATTTCTGGAGGGGATTCACCATTAAGACCAAGTTGTGAATTACTTCAGAAGTGCAGTGCAATCTGACAAAGCTTTATTCAGAGGATGATAACACTGTCATAAATGAGGATGGTGTCATGATCTTGTTATTTTCAAGTGTGCATACGCATTAGCTTGGGCATTCTGAAATAAATACTGATTTTGTTTGATTCAAACGTTTAGAAACAAAACTTATTAGATGGGTGTTGTTTAATTGAATTGGTGATTGCAAATATGTAACGTAATTGTAATTTGGCAAACAGTTTTGGAGAATTTCATGTTTCCCTATTCAGAAAGAATGCCCGAGCATACTGCCCGAGAGGTGTTTCAAGGATGGCCACTAAGTGAAATTACTTGCCTTAAAGGGACTTTGATTTAGTTTGGCATGAATCTGTGTTGCTGTTTGTTTGTTTTGAAATCTCAAAAGCATCAGAAGCCTTTGATGTGCATTTTAGGAATTAAAAATCTTTGTTCCTCATCTACATATACTCAAAAAATGATGTTTGCTGTTTGTTCAAACTACCCCCTGTGAAAAACTATACCTTTACCCACATTACAGCCTGCTTTCAAAAATAAAATATAGGAGAAGGCTACAAAAACATTTCAAAGGCTAGAAAAGTTATTATGCATTTAATTTGATTTCAGGCTGTATGACAAATAAAGTCATTATTTCAAAGGGGTGTGATGATTTTCTAAAAGACTGTATGCATTTAAAATGAGCTGAAACATCACAATTCTTGAGTTGTTTAGGGGGGAATTAATGTATGTTCAATTCAGCTAAATTTGTAAAAACTCACAAGTTAATAACTTAATCCTCATGCTTATCCAAGAAAAATCGATTGTGTGGAACCCAGAATGTTTTTACAATGTAGTATACCGCCTGACATTACAGCAAATCCTAATTTTTGGGTCTACTGTTTCTTCAAAAACAGATGTGAGTGTGTTTTGACCCGAGTAATCCTGTTTTTAAAAAACTTTTTTTTATCTGAAATACGAGTGCATTTGGTTTACATTCTAGAGCATTTCAAGCCTGTTTAATGCTGCCTTTAAAATCTATTGAACGGCCTCTAAAGTAGTATTTACGACTAGGAAACTGGGATATAATTTGGATATCTGAGGTACAGAGTTGGACGGGCCATAAACTTTAAACATGGCAGACGTGAGACTGACTGCTGTAGTGATTCTTATTTTTTTATTTGCCTTCAGTTGTTATTAAAGTCCAAGACATGTACATATATAAATAAACCTTTGATGCATATATTTTAAACTGCACATTTTAAAGAAATTTATTTTTGCACATTTACTTTTGCACACAATTCTAAAAACTACCTACATCTATGTATAGTGTGACATTGATAACATAAAGGACACTATATTTCAATCCGAAACCTTTACTATTCAGCAAAGACTGAAGTTTTAAGTTTCCTAAGTTAGGAAATTAGAAAATCTACACTAAAGGCATGTATAAAATGTAGATTTAGAAATAAATGCTGTTCTTTTAACCTTTTAACTTTTCCACGGTTCAATAAGTAACACAACACATAAAAATAAAAGGAAGAAATTATTCTTGAGCTCTAAATAAGCATCTTATAGTCCATTTCAATGTGGTCATGACATTAGCCCATGAAGATGAACCTATTTCATAACTGTAACAAGAGGCAAGTCAATTATATGTTAATATTAAAACAGCTATCATAACATTATCTATCAATATGAGGCTCTTTTTGGATTCTCGAAAGCTATAGAAATAAAAAATGTAAAACACGAAATAAGTTGGGACCATTGTTTTTGTTTACATCCCTCAAAATGGTCTATATCTAGCATGCTGGTTTTAAAAAAAATGGTCAGCTCTTTCACTGATGGTTCACGATTCATTGCTCACATTTCATAGAACCATTACACAATATAGTATCATGCACCACCGTAAGAACTAGAGAAAAAACAAACAAACAAAACAAATGAATCTCGAAAGTTGAAACACTAAACCAACAATCAACAAAATAAAACGTTAATCTCAAACAAATTAAATAAATCGTGATTACCTAATTATCTCTTAAACCAGGAGCTAAAACTCATAAATGCAGGAATCCATAAATCACCTAGATATATAATATTTCACCTGGCATTCCATGCCTAGTGTGCTTTGCTTAACGTCCAATACTATACATGTCATATATCTGATAGGGTCAGTAAACTCTGTGTCATAATGAAACTCCCCAACCATAACTTCCCAGCAGGCACAGGATGTCAAAATGACGTCAAATTGATGTTGTACCCCAACATTGTGGGACATTGCGTTTTGTTTGAAAATGAAAAACGGGTTGACGTCAGAATCCAACGTCAGGCCCAAGTCAATGTCCAATGTCAGACAGATGTTGCATTTTGGTTACTTTCCAATGCAACCAAAAAACAACAAAATATCAACGTCTAATGATGTTTCAGCTTGACGTTGTGTGGACATTACCACTATGAGGTCTATCAGACATTGAATTTTAGTAGCCATACCTGACGAATAAATGTCAGAATTTGACTTGGTTTAAGATGTTGGCTTGAAGTTGGATTTTGGTCACTTTCCATCACAACCTAAAATCAACCAAATATCAACGTCAATTTACGTCATTCAAGAATTCACACTTGATGATTGATTGATAATAAAGCTTGTTTGACATGCTGTCCTGGGAGAGAGCCCTGAGCTTATATGATCCTCAAGCCCTGGGCAGGGAGCAAGGCAAGACAAGAGGGGAGTATGATCTCAGCTAGATCTGATGAACTGATGAACTGGATGGTTAAAATATGGTATCAAATTGGTATGTTCAATTTACTTTGGTTGCATGTTTTTAGACTGCGGGAGGAAACCGGTAAACCCGGGGAAAACCCACAGGAGCACAGGAAGAATGAGCAAACTCCACCCAGACATATCAACTGGTTTAGTAGGGACTTTAACCAGAGACATTCTTGCTGTAAGGCAACAGTGCTAATCACTGGGCCGCCGTGTCACCCATCTGGAAAGGAGGGGGAGTAGGGGTGGGTAGGGAAGGAATTTTTCAAGACGAAGATACTGAGATAAGAAAATCGTGAGCTGATTTGGGACCAGCTGTGATCAATCATAAGCACGTGATCCTCTCGAAATTAGTTTATAAATAAACTTCACTTATTGAATGTCAAAATAATGTTATCCTTATATGCTTGTAACCTAAATCTAACCTAATATTAACATCTTATGACATTGTATGTCTGCTGGGTTAATTCATCCAAAAAATAAAATCAAACCATTAATAAAATAACACACAAAATAACAATAATAATTCCAAATTATAAACAATAAAGTAGCACTACAGTACACTATATATGAAGCATCTTCAACTTTATTAAATAAAAAATATTTAAGCTCCCTCAGATTTTGGATATCTGTGAATTTAAATATAACTTCCAAAACAGTTTATGTCATTGAAATTTAATAAAAGCTACTCTTGGTTCAGAAAAAAATAAGTCTGGAATTTCGGTGTAAAAAAAGTTTTTCTTTTTTAGGAAGTTGAATTTGAAATCCACTTGGCTTAAAGATCTGAAGTGACACGACAATATGTCAGTTTGAATGGATGTGCCGTTTATATTTGGAACTTCTCCATCATCTAATGCTTGGTTTTCTCCACATGTCAGTGCAGTCCAGCCATGACTCACAAGGCAATATTCACCCCAACGCCTATTTGTTTACCTACAACCTGACAATCAGTTTACAACGATTGCTTCTCTTTTTCTCTCTCCGCTGCCAGCATGTTCTTTTCTACAGCTGACCTGCTCACCTCAGATCTGCAGCAGTGAAATGTGCTTGATGTGCGGGTCAGTATCGATTTCCAGGACTGAGAGAAAACTCAGCAGCTTTATCGTTCTGCATCTCCCCCTCGCTGGCTTTCTTCCAGACTTCACACGTCTCCTCAACTTTATCCTATGTTCAATCTGCTTTCATGTGAGATTTAAAGATTTCTTTCTGCCTAGCTCTTATGTACCAGTGTTTCTTTTTATAGTGCCAGAGCCTGTAATCCAGGTAAACTCTGATCAAAACAGGTCATCGGGGAACATCATCTTACTTTAACTATCAAAAACAATCTAAGAAGAATGTTTATACAGGCTACAAATGAAACTATGAGATATGGGTGCATCCAGATGACAGTGTCATTGACAGTAGGCAGGTTTTTATTAGATTTGCAAAAACTTTTGTTGATTTAAAAAACTATTTTTGTTTTCATTAATCCATGTTATGCCACTAAAACATTTTTCTTTCTCTTATGAGAAGTCATTACAAATGTCACGATGAGGAACGTTTACAATTATTGCAGCCATATTTACAGAAATTAAAAAATATGTAGGTATGTTATTCAAGGATTAATTGCAAGAAAAGCCCATTTTACTTGGCAGTGGCCAAAAAGTGTTATACTATAATTTTTAACAGAGGAACTGTGCATTTTACAGAATTTGCAGATAAATAGATTAACCATTTTTGAGCTGTTCAAAGCAGTAGTGCCTCTTAAAGCACCTGAAGCATTATGGACATTAGAAAAAAGGTTCTACAAATGAACACATAGGGCTCTATTTTAACGATCTAGCCACAAAGTCTAAAGCGCAAAAGCATTAAGGCTGTGTCCGAATCCACTTTTGCTATTTTAAGAACAGAAAAGTATGGTTTGCGCCATGGCACATGGTCTAACAGGGTTGTGCTTAATTTCTTCATGAGTTATGGGTGTGTTTTGAGCATAACGTGCATTTAACCAATCAGAGTCTCATCTTCCATTTCCTTTAAGAGTCAGTTGCGTCGTGCCATGGTGCATTTGCTTTGTACATGGCAGTCCTTAAAAGTGGAAAAACTGAATGAAAAAAGCTGAATGCTTTTTAATAGACCATCTGCAGCGAGGATAAAGAACGAGCCTC
Organism: Danio tinwini; assembly: GCA_903798205.1. Classification (NCBI taxonomy): domain Eukaryota; kingdom Metazoa; phylum Chordata; class Actinopteri; order Cypriniformes; family Danionidae; genus Danio; species Danio tinwini. Next base: position 2,153,741 of record CAIGQZ010032312.1, on the reverse strand, counting down.
CTCCATTTGGCCTCTTTACTTTCTCTTTTTTTACCTTTCCTTTACTCCTTTACTTTCATGAAGTAAGAAAATTATGTTGTATGCACTCCACTGAAGACATCCATTAGCCTACATATATAATTTAGTTTAAGCACAAATATTTGTTTTAAAAGTATTTCTAAATTCAGCTCTAATTTCCGGCAAACAAATAATTGAACAATAATAACAAAGTGTGGTAAAAAAAAAAAATTGTTATATCCAAACACACGTGCTATGCCCCATATGGTGATGCATACAGTATGTCTCCAAAACCTGACAGATGGACAAATGTAAACTTGTTTTTATTCAAATAAACAAAACAAAGTGCCCAAGAGTCCACAAAGTGGTGCAAATGGATTTGCTATTTAAACAATGTGGCGCAAAATGTGAAAATTAGGGTTGCGCTGGTCTGAAAATAGCAACAAGTCGTGCCAAACACATCTTGTGCCTTATTGCACTGGGTGTATGATAGGGCCCATAGTCATATCTTTAAAGACTGATCATGTGAAACTTTTACATTTTCAAATGTGAAAACAATTGCATTACAATTTTGCAAAATGTTAATGTTTTGCATATAACGTAAAAACTGTTTTGCAATATTTCTTTGTCGTATTTTTTATTCACTATTTCAAGTTTAAAAAATGAATTTAAAAAATTATAATAAAACACTTCTTATGTGATGGACCTGAAATGAGGTGTTAAAGGCGTCTCAAATGTTTCTGTTTTTTCAGTCCAGTGAAAATCCATGTTCCAGTTCTAAACTATTTGCTCTTTGCCGATAAAAATGTGATTTTCATACAGTAATGAAACACAGTTTAGCTTATACAATCACAAAGCATCCAATATTATTATTATTTTTTTTAGTTTTTCAGATATTTTGATGCTACACAGATTTGATTAGTAAAAAATTATGAATAATAAAATGTTAATAATATTTACTTTCTCAAGCCATTAATCAACAGATGCTCTGTGAACACTGCATGTTAAATAACTGGGTCTGGATTTTAATTGAACTGAGCTAAGTGGCTACTAAAACCCATCTCACACACGTATCATAAATTCAAGTCATTTTAAAAAGGATGCAGAGAGTGGGTGGTACAAGTGGGGAAGTTGTTAATTATGTAATTAGTCCATCCATTTGCATCATTTCAATCAATCCAGGTTGATTTGAAATTGTGGATATAATGGGCACATACTCTACATATACAGCCTCCGATATGTGAATTTTCACCAGTTTTTTTTTTTCATTAAATGTCAAAACCATACCTGTCAACATTGGGATGTGAACCCCCCCCCTTAAAAATCACAAAAATTACTAAATATGTTGATTTGGAGCTGTTTCATTGTAAATAAACAGTTAAATGGTCAGTAATATGTTTTATTATTATTATTTACAAAAGGAAATATAAATAGTATACATTAGCAGCAAATGCATTAGCAAACAGTTCAGCTTATTAAAATTATTAGCTATTATAATGAAATAGAATTAAGCTCTCAAACCTCATTAGCCGTTTCTTCACTGTATAACTTACACATTCTGATTAAAGAGCAACGAATGAATCTTTTATTTATTCAGATTTTTTTCTTTTGATTACATTAAATAACAGGTGTCACTTTAAAAATGCACACATCTAACGTTATAAAGAATGCATTCGATTGCTTTCCTAACTTTGTATGCTCATTTAGGACTAAATTAGTTGTGTTTGAAAAAAAACCCACCAGGATCGACATATTATTATTATTAATTATGTGTATATGTCTGTTTTAAAACGCACCCAAAACCCAAACTTTCTCTATGTTTCAAATCGCGTGTACAGAATCTGTTTCGGAAACAGCCTCTATTTATCACTATGGAGCGCATCAGCTGACAGTACTGCACTGCTATATGACTGTTTTGAGGATTGCATATGAAAGTGAGACGGTACCTGTAATAAAAGAAAAGGGAATCCTGCCGTTTTTATATTTATTTTAAAGTGTTTTCATGCCTAAACAAAGCGAAAGCACAGAACAGACTCACATTTAAGAGCAAAGGGCGGCCCCTGGTGGTTTGGCTGTATGAGTTGCATATAGGGAGGCTCTGCTCTTTAATGTTCAGAGAAAGATTGAAAATATGGGACAAATACGGGAAAATACCTTTACGGGATGATAGTGGGATAGAACTGCAAAATACGGGAGAATCCCGGGAAAAACTGGAGGGTTGACAGGTACACCATTTTAAAGACCAAATAGTTCATTCTTAAAAGCTTGCATTTTTGTGATCTCTACTGAAGTATTTCCCTTGATATGAAATTAGTGTTGTGTTGTTTTACAAATTAACATCTCTTGACAAACCTAACAGTTTTGTTAAAAAAGTGATAAAAAAATCAACCCATCAGTTGGTTATACTCACATTTGACCCAAAGTGGAGTTAAAACAACCCATCCATTTTTAGAGTTTGGAAGTATGCAAACTGGGATGCAGCTAAACTTTTATTAGCTTGATTTAATCTTGCACACAAACATCTGCTCTCTACAAACATCTGCTTTCATCAGTGCCGGCGGTGACAAAGAGCATATTGTCTCTATTACCAGAATACAATCAAGTAATAAAGAATATTCAACTCACATGGTCTCATCGTTGAGAAACTCCAGTTTGCCGGCCACCTCGTCATAGTCTTCTCCAGCTTTGGCAGTGCCCTCAGTAGTGTGGTACGGGACTGCCACCTTGCCCCTCGCTCCAGATGTCCTGTGGACCTTCACCTGCATGATCCCCACACTCTCGCTCACTCTTGTCGAATTGTTCTCGAACGTGAAGATCCCTGCATGGTCGTCATCGTAAATGGTCACGGTGGCAGTATGAGCGTTTCCCAGGGCGGCTTTTGGTGGGACATGGCTGGAGCCTATTATGCTGTTCCCCGGTGACACCGCATTGGGGTCGAGGATGGAGACTTCAGCGCGGTGGACGACTCGAGGGTTGCTGAGGTGAACGTAGAAATGCTCATCTTCCTCGAATATGTCGTCATCAATCACACCGACCGTGAGCTCCTTCACCGTCTCTCCCGGTTTAAAGACTAGAGTGCCCTCGGCGAACTCATAGTCGGATCCAGCGTTAGCAGTGCCATCCTCTGTGCGATAGTCAACCTGCATACAGGAACAGTGTCTGCTGTCATACAGATCAAATTTGAGGAGCTATATAAAAACAGGATGTTGTTTTTATATTCTTAAAAGGTAAAATTAGTGTATGGTGGGGGAATTCCTTTTAATACTGTGTATTCAATTTAAATGTGTTGTATTTATTATGTAATATTATTGTGATTTTGAATTTGATAATTATTAAAAACAACAATAATAATAACATTATTATGATTTTTATACAACCAATAAAAACGTGTACTACTACACCACTAAATTATTATTTGCAAAATCATACTAATTACTATGAGGTATTAGTGTTTTTAATATGATCATTATTACAAATTAATTATTTTATTATATCAAAACTGGACCTGACTTAAAGGACATCTATGATGAAAATCTACTTTCGTAAGCAGACACAGAACTGTGTGTTTGTATAATGTGTCCACTGTCATATTTGACTGATATAAACACAATAAGTCTATATTTTTAAATTACCTGACATTAAAATTGGACCCAAATCTTAGTGATTTTGAGGCCCACTGCAATGTGACGTAGGAGTGCGGTTTTCCCCGCCCACTGAATTGGTTGACAGGCACCATGGTTCTATAACATGTATACCATACATGCCAACACTCCCGTTTTTACCGGAAGTCTCCCATATTTCAGACCTATCTCCCACCACCCTCCCATTATATTTCTTTTGGAAAACTCACGAAATTTCACCCCACCCTAGGTCCTCAGCTTTTTGGTACAGTCTATAACACCCCCAGGTCGCCAACTTTGGTATAGTATTCAATTGCAGCGACTGTCCGAAACCTGGTCCGTAATACAGTTACTAAAACCACAGTCAAAGTTGACAAACACCGCCGCCACAACCCAACCCCACAACCCAATTTTGACTAATGAGCTGCATTTCAGCTTCATCCATGTCTATCACTGACGGCTGTTTATCTAATATAATGGATGAGAAGCAGACACGCATATGAGAATGGTGGGTGGGGAGAAGCAGCTCATTTGCATTTAAAGCCACAGGCTACAAAAACAGCTACACTGTATTCAGACACCTAAATTGGCATATTCTGGAGCCTATAAAAAATGATCTGATGGGTATTTTGAGCTGAAACCTTACAGACACATTCTCATATTCTGGAGACACCAAAGGTTTATCTTACATCTTGTAAAAGGGGTAAAATAGGTGCCCTTTAAACAATTTAGTTCAAGTAACATGGTGTATTACCTGCCTGTTATTAAGACATTGGTTGTTTATTATTAATAAAAAAATAAACATTCTGCATGATAATATTCTACATCCGAAATCCCACCTATTACCTAAACCCAACTACCATCTTAATAACTATTAATAAGCAGCAAATTAGCAGTTTATAAAAGTCACAGATAATGGTGTGTTATTAGTGAGATTTGTACCTTAAAATAAAGTGACCCATTTTTTATGATTATCATTATAGATAAAATGCTATAGATGTTATCATCATATTTGATAAGTTCTTATCAAATATTAATACAATAACTACTTAAATAATCTAATTTCCTATGGTGAACTTCACAGCCGAAAGGTTCAAATAATGTGAAGTCTGTTAAAACATTGTCATTAAACTGCTTGTCTCCTAAGTGCTGCAATTATTTAAAATAGCTCTAAGAGCACATCTTTACCACTGGGACATGTAGAGGTTTCTGGCCTCTGAATGATATCATATCCATATAATTAAAGTACAATCACAGCAGTGTAATCACAGCTCTGTTGTGTATAGAAAGAGGAATCATTACCTTGACGGTGCAGCCACTATCTCCACCATGCCGGGTCACAGAGAGCTTCAAGGAGCCGCAGTTCTCGAAGCATTGGTAATGTGAGGGCTCAAACTCCAGGTAGATGGTGTGAGGGTCCTCCTCCTGGGGGTTGGCCTCATGGCAGCTCACCACCTTCCTAGCCTGGTCTGCTGCATGCTTTTTTAGGATGTTTCCAGCTCCAATCATCATCCGAGTGGCTTGGATGCGATAGAAAGCTCGACTCTTCTGCTGCTGCACCAGCACTTGATAATTGGCCATCTCGATCAGCTGCTCCATGTCTTTCTCTGGGTGTCTCTGCTTCAGCTCCTTCAGAGTTCGAGCCATTTCTCTTCTGGCCTCTTCTTCTTCTCCTCCGCCTCCTCCTTCCTCCACACCGGCCAGCATCCCATCCAGTGCCTCCTTATGGTGGGAATTGGCGCCTTGGCCGTCCATCTCCATGTCCATCTTGGTGAACATCCCATCCCCTTCTGTCTCGATGATTATGCCTCGGTTCTTGTCAGTGCGGTAGCGTTTGTGGACGTATTTGTAAAACAGCAAGCGGCGGTCAGCGATCCATGCCTGAACCACGCAGAGCGGAAAGAACAGGAATGTCAGAACGGCCTCCCAAACTTCCACCACACCAGGAGAGAAGACCGACAGGATCAAGTAGAGCCAAATGTAGGCAAAGATACTCCAGGCTGCCGTCACAAAGAAGACCCTCAGGTGCTTGATTTTGCGGACTTCACCATCTGGGACGACGTAAACGCAGAGGGCGATGATGATGAACATGTTAAAGGCAGCGCTTCCTACGATTGTACTCGGGCCCAAGTGACCAGCTTCGAACTTGTGTCCGCAGACTTCAATCACAGATAATAGGATTTCGGGAGCTGACGATCCCAAAGCCATGAGGGTCAAGTTGGATACGGTTTCGTTCCAAATGCGAACAGTGGCTGTGGTGGTCTCGCCGTTGGGTTTCTTGATTGTAATCTCCTTCTCTTGAGAAGTAATGACTTCGATGGATGACATGAAGCGGTCTGCGATGATGGACATGCCCAGAAACATGTAGATGAGGGCCACGAAGTAGACGATGGCACGTGCAACCTTGTCACCCACCGAGGGGTTTTGGGGGTTCCAGATGGGCAGGACGACTCCTTCAGAGCAGCTGTCCTCTCCTGAACAGTTCCCCGGGCTGCTGTGGGACGCGTCACCACTGGCCTGAGAGAGATGAGTGAGGCCTGAGAGGAAGATCAGGAGAAGGACTGAAGAAAGGCATGGTGTGAAGGAGGAAAAAGAGGATCTCGGCAGGCGCAGATGAAGCATAGTGGTGGTGTGGAGATAACCTTGTCCACCAGTCGCAGAGTTGACGATAAATAACCCTCTGAAATACACAGAAAGATGATAGAAATATTAGTTAGTAATATAAAAATAGAAATTTCAGTATCAGTAATTCAGTTTCAGTATCTCATACTGTGATCAAGGCTACTGTAACTATGATCATCATATATAGACCCACCATACATTACTTAACACCTAAAAAAAAATTATTGATGGTTTTCTTGACAAAAGGAAAATAAGACAAAGACTCAATCCAACATAAGCTGTAAAGAGTCCTACTGAGACCTGCTATGTTGTTATCATTATTATGAACTCAAACATACCATATCAATTACATGAAAACAAACTGGAACTTTGGAAAGCCAATATTTTTTTAACCACCATCCTTGAACGGTATATCCAAAATATAAATGATTTTAATAATAATTCCTTACATATATATATAGCACTTTTCTAGACACTCAAAGCACTTTACACATTGAGGGGAATCTCCTCATACACCACCAATGTGCAGCATTTACCTGGATGACACGACGGCAGCCACATTGCGCCAGACCACACACCAGCTGATTGGTGGAGAGGAGACAGAGTGATGAAGCCAATTATGATATGGAGATGGTTAGGAGGTCATGATGGACAGAGGCCAGTGGGCAAATTTTGGCCAGGATGCTGGGGTTAAACCCCTACTCTTTTTTGAAGGACATCCTGGGATTTTTCATGACGATAGAGAGTCGGGACCTCAGTTTAATGTCTCATCCGAAAGACGGCGCTCACTGAGCAGTATAGAGTCCCTTTTACTATACTGGGGCATTAGGACCCACACAGACCATAGGTTGAGCACCCTCTACTGGCCTCACTAACACCACTTCCGGCAGCAAACTAGCTTTCCCATGCGGTCTCCCATTCAGGTACTGACCAGGCACAGCCCTGCTTATCTTCAGTGGGCGACGGTGTGAGAGTTGCAGAGAGCTAGCTGCCGGTAAAATGTGTTCACTTTAGTATTGTGCAAACTATTTGAATGTGTGATCTATTTGAAACTATTTGAAGGGGGATAACTAGCTAGATTTATTCAAGGTTTTTAAAGAATATTAGACACATACAGTAAAAATAGCAATGTTTTATAAATATTATCACCTTTTTATATACTTGTAAGCAAATGTATTAATGTATGTATGGTGAGTATTCGTAAAAATTTCAGTATCAGATGATCCTTAAGAAACAATTTTAAAGTAGGGCTGCACAATATATAGTTTCAGCATCGATATTGCAATGTCATCATCCGCAATAGGCACATATTGAGTATACGCAATGTTGAGTCTGGATTATAATTGATCCTTTCACAAGTGTTTTATGAGGCCTGTGACTGTGTGAGGGTTTTGAAAGAATTTAGGCCTAAGAAATTGTACCGTTTGTTACAAATAACAATAATAACAACAAATAAACAATAAATAATAACAATAAATTCTATTGAATTGTTAATAAAATGAATACTGTGCAGTATTATTTTACATTTGATTATTCAATTACTGTATACCTGAATACTCGACTCCTCGAAAAACAATAAACTGCTGTTTATTTAGTTTGTATATTTTTCTTTAGTGAATTTATCTATGTTTGTGTATAAAAAAAATCACAATGTTAGATTTTTCAAATACCGTGCAGCCCTATTTCAAATTGTTGACTTGGGTCCCCAGTATTGTATGTATGTCATTCAGTCATTCATTTTCTTTTTGGCCTAGTCCCTTTATTAATCCGGGCTCGCCACGGCGTAATGAACCGCCAACCTATCTAGCACATGTTTTACGCAGTGGATGCCCTTCCAGCTGCAACCCATCTTGGGGAAGCATCCATACACACTCATTCACACTCATACACTGTACACCTGTACTGCATGTCTTTGGACTGTGAGGGAATTCAGAGCACCCGGAGGAAACCCATGCAAGCGCAGGGAGAACATGCAAACTCCACATAGAAACCCCAACTGACCCAGCCGAGGCTCGAACCAGCGACCTTCTTGCTGTGAGGCGACAGCTCTACCTACTGCACCACTGCGTCACCCTATTGTATGCATGTATTTATTATTATTATCATAATTAATAATTATTATCATCATCAATGGATAGTATATATAATGCTGGTTTGTGTGCCATCGACAAAGTTGAAATATGCAGCGCTACTTAACATTTTTGTGTAAACAACATCACTTTTTTTCAAGACTTTTGATTAATCGAAAGGAACATCATTTGTTTAAAATAGCAAATCTTGTGAAGCATAAATGTCATTACTGTCATTATTAATCAATGTAATGTGTTCTTGTAATACAAATACTTATTTATTTTGGGGAGAGGCTTATGCTGACCACTGGAGTTGTGAACACAAGCAAATGCAACCCAGGCTCATAATGGATACGTACCCCTGTATACATTTCTGGAGAGCAACAAACACATGCCAGGAGGTACGTTTTTTTTGTTGCAGTTTTTGTTTTGTGCATCCACCAAAGGCTACTGTGTATGCTTTTTGAGAACTCAAACTCAAACACTCACAAGTGACATTCAGAGGCTGCTGTCGACTGAATGATTGATCTACCGACCAATGACCTCACTCACCCACCCACCCCCTTCCCTAACCCAACATCCAACAGATTTTTACCACATTTTTAGATCTTACCACATCCTCACCCTATTATTTACTTGTTTTTTTCCTTTTGTTTTTGTTTTACCTTCTTTCTGGAACCGTTCTTTGTCTGACTCAAACCCTGTTCTGTGAAAAGAAACAGAAGCCATCGCCGGCATCATCAGATCAGAATCAGAATCAGTTTTATTGCCAAGTGTGCTTCACACACACAAGGAATTTGTTTTGGCAACAGAAGCTTCCAGTGTACATAAAGTCACAAGTGACAACACAAAATTAAATATGAGAAAAGAAAAGGCAATAAACATTAAACATTAAACAGAGATGCAGTTAGTCAAAAAGATCTGGATGTTGAGTTGTATGTACAGATATGTTGTGAATATACAGGTTATAAGGTGCTGTGTACAAGTGCGTATGAGAAAGTATTGCACGTTTACTGCACAGTAGGGGAATATTTAACTGTTCATGAGGTAGATGGCCTGAGGAAAGAAACTTTTCCTGTGTCTGGCTGTTTTTGTGCTTGGTGCTCTGTAGCGCCGACCAGACGGTAACAGTTCGAACAGGTAGTGTGCTGGGTGTGAGTCGTCCAGAGTGATGTTACGAGCCCTTTTACTCACTCTGAAAGAGTACAGTTCTTGAAGTGTAGGAAGGGTAGTGCCAGTGATTCGTTCAGCAGTCCGGACTATTCGCTGTAGTCTACGGAGGTCGGTTTTGGCAGCTAAGCTGAACCAGACGGTGATTGAAGTTCAGAGGATGGATTGGATGACAGCTGAGTAGAACTGTACGAGCAGCTGTCTGTGATCAGATCAGACAGCTGTTGTAACGCAGTACTCACGTGTGCTTGCGGTGGAATGTAAACACAGATGAGAATGAACGAGGAAAACTCCCGTGGTGCATAAAACGGCTTACAGTTAATGAAAAGCACTTCCACATCAGGACAGCACATCTTCTTTAACACAGTTACATCCGTACACCACCTCCTGTTGATGTAAAAGCATGTCCCACCACCGCGTGTTTTGCCCGTTGACTTCATATCGCGATCTGCTCTGTACAGCAGAAAGTCCGGTAAGTGTAATTCGCTGTCTGGAATGACTTCGTTCAGCCATGTTTCTGTGAAACACAGCGCAGCAGAGTTGTTAAAGTTCTTGTTTTTGCGTGAGAGCAGAAGTAGTTCGTCCATTTTGTTAGGAAGAGAGCGGAGATTCGCTAGATGGATGCTAGGCAGCGCCATTCTGAAGCTGTGCTGTCTCAGCCTGACGAGCGCGCCAGCTCTTTTTCCACGCCTCTGGGTCTTGTATTTCTTCCACAAAGCAGCTGCTCCGCCAATGACAATGTTCCGCAAAACGCCAGAGATATCAAAATCCAGTTGGTGATTAGTTGGTGTGCACTGCCGAATGTTCAGCAGCTCGTACCTGGTATAACTGATCGTGTTTGATAAACATAAAACAGGACAGACTAACAGAAATAGTGCAAACACTGGAGAGCTCCACACAGAGGCAGCTATCCTGAGAGCTCATAGCTCATACCGCTCATAGCGTTCATTTGAAAGGTGAAATGCAGCCATACATACCTATGGCTACATAATTTATGCTCTCCAGAAATGTATATAGGGCTACATATTCACAATGAGCCTGTGTTGCAACATATGCTAATAGACAAGAACTGGACAGACACACACTTATATACTATTTCCAAAAAAAGCTTCTGGAAGCACCTAAATCAAGCAAACACATCACTGTCAATGGAATATGCAAGAAATAAATCAACTAAATTCAAAAAGAGCTTTCTGCCAACTGGTCAGTAAACTTTACACGGACAAAACAAACTAAGATGATTCAGATTCTTGAAAAACAGTCTATAAATTACCAGAATAATTGTTGTCAAAGGCATCAACACAAACAAGACCCAGCAAAAACTTGCTTTGACAAAGAGATGACAGAAAAATATAAGATTGATTTTCTTTTATCTCATTTTCTTTCCCTTTTCTTCCTTTTTTTAACGCTCTGCCTATTCATACAGTAATGCAATTATGCAATATTGTAAATCCTGCCAATAAATCTTTTTTTTTTCATGTCAGTATTTCACATTAACTCTGTCTCTAAACAAATGGTACAAATGTGCAATGGTGACAGTCAGTAGAGCACATCCCACCCTGTCTTCAAGAATCCCTGTAGAGACAAGTTTATATAAGAGCTGGAATCACACATGCGTGACTGCTGCATTTGGCCTGTTGACTTAGTCACACACATGAACACACACACTGGTATCTCTAGTTGTGTGGATCTTCAGATTTATATGAGATCATGTTCCACTACATGGATGTGTGGTGATGGCAGAGCAACTGCAGGTCATTAATGTGATAGGGTATAACCTTTCTTAGTTTATGTGTACAGGGAAGGTCAGACCTCAGTTTGACACGTGGAATGTCATAATAAATGTGAATCATTGCAGATGCACATGACGCATTCATGCATGAATAATACTAGGGCTGTCAAATTAATGTGTTAGTTTAGGGCTATTAACAAAAAATGATTAAAAACTACATTATGAATCTATTGAAATATAAGTTGATTTAAAATTTTAATCAAACAAATGCAAGCGCTTTTCCCAAAACTTTGAAAACTTTCACTGACTCAAAACTTTTAAATAGTATTTTAATAGTAGAATTTAACTCATGTGCTAACTGTGCTAATATAGAAATATATATATATTAAAATATTAACATGGTTCTGAAATACACAAACATTTTAATTTATTCTTATTTATTGTTATTACTATTATTATTGTTATGGTAGTTGTTGTTAATATTATTATCATTATCATCATCATCATTGCCATCATCATTATTTTATCCAAGCAAACAAAAATATAAACACTATGTACAAATACCAATGAATACTAATAAGATTACGCTCATAAATTTAAACATAGATTTAGAGCAGGGGTTTCCAAACTCAGGTCTGCCTTAAACAAGAGGTCTATAAAAATTCTTGGAGAAAAGAAAAAAAGGTATGCACATTTTAAACAATATTTTTTTTAAAGGATCATGATAACAAAACATTTGATAAAGTAATCAAAATTATCATAAAATAATATTCAAATAAAACATATGCAAAAACAATTTAAAAAAATCCAAACAATAAAAAAAATGTATTAATCCTAAATGTAACTGGAAAAAAAAGTCCTAAATGGAGTGGAGTGGTACTAAGATCATTTAAGAAATCTTTTGCATGAATAATAATTTCATTCAAATGAAATTCTATAGACAATTCTATAGAATACAAAAAATGTTTTGTGACCTGACTCATGGCCGAGAATTAGGTTTAAGTCTTACTTCCCTGACTCAGAAACCCTCCTTTTTGCTATCAGGAGCCATGCTTAGTCTAAATAAAATCACCATCATGTTATTTAAACTTTGTTTTGTCGACTTGCAAAACTCACTGCGTGTTGACACACATAAAAGATTGTTATGCTGGTTTCACAATGCATGAGTTGTGCTCCTATTTTTTTCGGCACGTTAGCGTCAAGCAGGAGTGGTGTGTGAGGCACGTGTGTTTTTTTTTTCTGCGTATGCTCAGTTTGCTTTTTGACTAAACTACATTGCTTTCACCAGCGTTGGTTTGGTTGCACATAGAAAATAACATCTTTATTCTAGGATTACCACTCTTAATAAATACACTTGCAAAGTATCTCAAAGCATTTACTGGGGCACTGGCAATTTTTGCCCCCCAATAAATGGCATCTAGCGACGCCCCTGATGCCAACCATTAAGAACTTCCAGGATAACACATACACTTAATACACAAATACACGTCATTAAGTATGCCATCTTCTATATGCAATATCTGTATATAATAACTTTCTGTAAAGTTGTTTTGATACAATAATTATTGTAAAAAAAACTCAATACAAATATACTTGAATTGAATTGAATTGAATTGAATGGAATATGGCACATAAATGTTGCTGATATACATGGGACATATATGTTTGTGGCATATATGTGGGCAAATATTTTTCTGGCATATATGTGTTATGCATACATGGGACATATATGTTTCTGACATATATGTGGAGATATACGTTGCTGACATATATGGGACATATATGTGTTTTACATATATGTGACACATATTTTTAACATATGTGAGACATCTGCTTTACATATATGTTTCTGACATATATCTGGACATATATGATTCTGAAATATAAGCGACACATGAATCTGACATTTATGAGACATATATGTTTCTGAAAAATATGTAGACATATGTTTCTGAAATGATTGGGACATTTAATTGTTATACACATAAGAGTTGTATACCTTTTTGGCATATATGTGGAAATAGATGTTTCTGACATATATGGGATATATGTGTTTCTGGCATATATGGGACATATATGTTTCTGATATATATGGTACATACATTATGTGTTCTATACATAAATGTGCCATATATGTATATCTGGCATATATGGGACATATATGCCTCTGACATATTTGGGGAATATGTGTTTCTGGCAGATATGTGGACATATGTGTTATGCATACACGGGACATATATGTTTCTGACATATATGGGACATATATGTGTTATACATGTAGGGTACATATATGATTCTGACATATCGTCACCTTGGAAATATAAGGTTCTATCTGCGTTCTGAATGATATTGAGATATTGCGCTTCAAAGTTTTTGCATTCCATATAGCAAACAGTATGTGTGTAACATTTCTTTTTTTAAATAAATGTTTTAAAATATAAACAAATTATAAAAAAACATCCTATAATGCAAATAAGTTGTCATTTAATAAGAATATGCCAATAACTCAATTTTGACAAAAATGTCAGATAGAACCTTATAATTCTAAGTTGACAATATGTGTGGTGGACATTCTAGGATATATGGGACATATGTGTCTCTGGGATATATGTGGACATTTATTTCTGACATAAATGGGACATATGTGTTTCTGGCATATATGTGGACATATATGTGTTATGCATAAATGGGATGGGACATATATGTTTCTGACATATATGTTATATATATATGTGTTATACATGTAGAGGACATATATGATTCTGAAATATAAGAGAAATATATGTTTCTGACATTTATAGGACATATATGTTTCTGGCATATATGTGGACATATACAGTATGCCTCTGACATATATGGGACATACATTATGTGTTTTATATATAAATGTGCCATATATGTTTCTGGCATATACAGTATGTGGACATATATGCTTCTGACATATATGTGTTATACATGTAGAGGACATATATGTTTCTGACATATATGGGACATATTTGTTTTGACATATGTGGGCTTATATGTTTCTGACATATATGGAACATATATGTGCTATACATGTAGGGAACATATATTTTTGGCATATATGGGACATATATGTTTCTGACATATATGGGACATATATATTTCTGTCATATATGTGGACATATATGTTTCTGACATACTTGAGATGTATATGTTTCTGGCATATATGTGGACATATATGTTTTTGAAATATATGGGACATATATGTGTTATACATGTAGAGGACATATATGTTTCTGACATATATAGGACATATCTTTTTGACATATATGTGGGCTTATGTGAGGCGATGCAGTGGCGCAGTAGGTAGTGCTGTCGCCTCACAGCAAGAAGGTCGCTAGATCGCAGGTTCGAGCCTCAGCTCGTGTGGAGTTTACCTGTTCTCCCAGTGTTCCTGTGGGTTTCCTCTGGGTGCTCTGGTTTCCCCCACAGTCCAAAGACATGCAGTATAGGTGAATTGGGTAGGCTAAAATTGTCCATAGTGTATGAGTGTGTGTGAATGTTTCCCAGAGATGGGTTGTGGCTGGAAGGGCATCCGCTGCGTAAAACACATGCTGGATAAGTTGGCGGTTCATTCTGCTGTGGCGATCCCAGATTAATAAAGGGACTAAGCTGAAAAGAAATATATGTGCCATACATTTAGGGGATATATATATTTTTGGCATATATGGGACATATATGTGCTATACATGTAGGGGACATAAGCTACGTTCACACTGCGAGGCTTAGTGCTCAAATCAGATTTTTTCTCAGATCTGATTTTTTTGCCTAGCTGTTCATACTGCTGTTATAAATGTGGCCAATATCAAATTTGCAATGTGAACAGATCATGATCGTAAACTGACCCGCATGCACAGAAGTATAGTTAAGGACAACACAAAATGTCTAATTATGCACACAATGTGTATACTGTATGAAGCACGTTGTCAGATTTTGCTTAATATGATTATTGCCCTTTTCACAGACAACCGTGGTGTATTACATGAACTGTAGTGGGTTGTTCTGCTACAACTAATGTGTATTTCACATTTGAAACCTAAATAAAGTCCCTTGTGATTGAAAACACTGATCATTTGTGATTTATGACAACCGCGGCGCGTCTGTCTGACCACCGGTGTAGTGAACTCTTCAAGGGTTAATGAGCAGCCGCAGACTGAACTGTGAAGGTGGAGTTGGTTTATCTCCGTTTGCAGTTATTTTATTTTACATCGATATAAACAACAGACACAAGTAGATGGAGGGTTTGGTGCTTAAGCTCCTGCCCTTTATTCGCTCTGAGATAATGTTCGTCCTCGGAGAAAGTGCCCCCTCCTTTTTGCACGAAACCCCTTTCAGCAACACCCCCAACGCTCTTTAGCATCGCGATCATCCCATGCCCCGATTGTTAACCAGAGTGGTTAACAAGCACCAGTTTTGCCTTCAAAATCTTTTTCAAAATGAACAACCAACTTTCTGTGGTAAAGTAATCGCCCTGTGTGTTATTCAACTATGCTGCAGAGGTGTAGATGATGTCTGTAGCACAGAATGATGACATGTGATCTGTGTCTGATTTAAGACTACATATGAAAGTGGCACAAATCTGAAGTGAAAAGATCAGATTCCATGCAGTTTGGGCTGTTCACACTGTCAAGACCTGAGTCACATATGGGCGATCAGATATAGGAAAAGATCAGATTCGTGCCACATATGCCTGCAGTGTGAAAAACATGTCCAGGCCCGGTCCTCTCTCTCTGTCCTCTTCCATCGTTCCTCCTCTTATAGTCCAGAGCTCCTTCCGTGGGATTGAAGGCAGGTGCGCGCCACAGGTGCATCTCATCTGTGGCGGGCCTCGTTTCGCTCCCACGGCTCTCGGCCACGCCCCCTCGCCACAATTATGTATACATATATAACAATAATATATACCCCAATAAAGGTTAAAAAATAACCCAACAAAGCACCAAATATTTTTAACTCAAACATTGGGTTAAATAAATAACTCAAAGTTTCGTGCTATATTACAAACTTGAATGAAAAAACTTTAATCATACATTGCTCTTAAGGGTTCTAAATATTATTACTATATTTCTTTGTATTGTCACTGGTGCTCTATAGCACCTTCATACTCTTAAAGAACCAGTGAAGAACCATTAAAGAAACTTTATAGGGCTTTTAAAGTTCTTTTCACAGTAGAAGTGCTATATAGCACCTCGACCATCTCAAGGAACCACTGAAGAACCTTTTTTAGAGTGTAGATTTTTGACACACTATCAGAAATGAAGCTATGAGAGCAATCATCGGGGCAGTGCAGTACCTTTTCAAAAGGTATACTTTTATAGTTTTAAGGTGCTAAAATGTAAAATTTAGATACTAATAAATAGCTTAAACATACCAATATGGACCATTTTGGTACAAATGTGCACCTTTTTAAAAGATATTGTCCCAGTGACCGCTCTTAATATAACCTACAATATACAGTAGATGACTTTTTACATTTTGGGATGGGGAGTCCATGGCATGAGAATGACAGTGAGGCATCTAAATATGCAAACCCGCTAATCTAAAGCACAATAACTTTTCAACAACTTAAAAAAACTGAATTTGCATAGTGTGATTGCCTTATTGAAAATAAAGTAAACAATTTTTGCACCTTAATCATCTCCCTAGACCTCCAGGTCATAAATCAGTATACTGTTTATCATTAATGCTACAAAATAATATAACATTGTCTGATCCTCTTCACTTAAAGCATTTTCTCTGCAAACATTGACATTCAATGATTAACTGTGATTCATTCATCTGCATATCATGTGATTAATCCATTTAGACGGGCCCTCCAAAACATTATGCGTCCCTTCTCATCGCTCTCTTAACGCTTTGATGACATTAGCGTGTTCACCCATCCCGCCACTTCCCTGGGCACAAATCATGCACTTGGCATCAAGTGCGCTCCCCCACTATTGCCACACACGATGCCAGGCCTATAAATAGCAGCGAGGCTGTTCCCTGAGCCCTTCAGATCGAGCTCTCAGCCAATAGTGCCCATCAAGGGTGAGGGCTTATCGCGCACACCATTTGGACTGTGTCTTATTAATTTCCCATGACGGAGCAAGCAAGCAAGCAAATGAAGTTTTTGCAGAACATGCGATTGGAGAGACAGAGCAGATCTGAGCGCTGCATGGATGCGGTCCTGCAGGGAGAGTGTTGGGGGATCTACGATTGATAGACGCATCAATCAAGAGGCTTATTGTACTCATTGGCATATGCAGAGAATCTATTGCATAGCAGCACGGCTGGCGGTGGGGCGCAAGGCAAATGGAGTGGTGTGCAGAACTACAAAGCCCTCAGTTATATGAGCAAGCCTGGGGAAAGGGAACACACAACCCAGTATGAGCCACTGTTGATGGCCTGGAGGATTTGTGCACATGTAGAGAGAAAGTGCACGTATGATAGCATGATAATGTAGAGAGACTCTGACACTGCAAGAGAAGAATGTTTAATCAAGGTTACGAGTTTTGTTTTGATGCTTGTGCTCACAGATGTTTAACCCTTCCACACGCAAGTTTCATATGCTCTCGCTGACCTCCTCTGCGTGAGTTTTTTTTTTATGTGACCGTTATTTAGAATGCATGACTTTAATGATTCCATGGCGACGTGTCAACTTTACCCCAATGATCTATGCATATATATTTTTGTTTCTTGCTTTTTTATGCAAATATTAACCAACATCTTAACTATATTGTGAAATATCTATAATTACGTCTTTTAAAAAGGTGCATAATATATTATAAATCTCAAATATGTGTAAGAACGTATATTATTGTCATTTAATCAGCTTAGTAATGATCATATTATTTGAACTATGATGAGCACCCCCAATGTTGGGTAAGTTACTTTAAAAAAATGTAACAGATTACAAATTACTGATTACTACTGGGAAATTGTAATCTGATTACATTACTAATTACTTCATGTAAAAAGTAATCAGATTACTAATTACTTTAGTTTGAAGATACTTTTAAAATATAAAAATACAAAATAAACTGCAGCTCTTTCAGTAATTTAATATTTACTGAAATACATTACAGGGGGTTGATCACAGCAGCTTGACATTCAAAAGATTTAAAGAGTTAAAAATTCTCTCATTATTCACTTTTTCCAATTCTGTTTGTCTTTTTTTACACAAAAGAAGACATGAAGAAAAACGGATACCAGTAACCATTGACATCTATAGTATGAAAAAGCACTGCAGTGTTTCGATGTTTTGTGTTTGTCTGAGGTAATTAGTCTACCGAAATGTGTATATTTCAAAGTATGAAGCTGATTGGTTAGTTCTTGTCATGTTACTCAGTTTTCAACTGGGTGCGCCTGGGGAATGCGAGCGCGCGCAAAAGACGCATTATGTGAATGGCCCCATAAGCAGCTCCGTTTCTCTTCACATTCAAAAGATACCTTTACTCCCTATCCTGCACAAAAATTTAATAAAGCCTGTTTAGGCTGAGTTGGGCCGCTGTGTTTTTTGGGCGCCGGTGTCCTCCTTGGCGATGAGTTTTTTTCGTAGAATGTTTTCTATTCAAGTGCAAGTGCTGGCAAGTTAAAAGCAGTGGAAAGTTTCCTTAGACTGCATTTTACAGCAATATTTTTGTTTTTACACTCAATGAAATTAAGCCTATAAATGTTATGTCTTGCTAATATTTATTTGTATTTAAATGTCAAACATGAAATAAATGCTATTTTATTTATGAAAAACGATACACATTTTTATTTAATATCTATAATTGTCCTCTCCATATTATTGTGGAGAGGTAAGCATGATCGAACACTCAATGAGGGGGGAGAGCATGCTCGGAGCCTGGCGGCTAATCAGCAGGCCAATCAGAAATAATAAATAACACCTGTTTATTCTAGTGATTAAGCCAGAGAGACACCATTCTTAAGGAGAGGAGAAGGAGCAGCCAGAAGAGGAGAGAGCACCCACACATATACCAGAGAGCTTCATCCAGGAGCTGATGTTGATCAAACAACTCACAAATAAGCTCCAAAATAGTTGTGAAAAGTTAGCGAATACATTATATGAGCTATTAGATATGCTTGTGTCCTTTACAAACACACACACATGATCTCTCTAACGCACCCTCTCTGTTAGTCTTTGACTGAATCAAAAGTGAAAACTAGGAGATCTAACATGATCTTATAACTTAGCAAATTTGGTCAAATATTGCACTGAAGAGACTAAAATTAACTTTTATTAACTTCTCTTAGCAAATAACTATAGAATAAGCAGGATAATCATCAGCTTGGAGTATATTAAAGGATTTTAAAGGTACTAGTGTTTCTTTGCTTCCACGTCCTTTAACGATCAATCTGTTGATAAACCCTTACTTAAAGTCTGTGTGAAATCAAAATTTACAATGTTTATTTTACTAGCTCACATTGACTACGTTTACATTGATATCAGTAATCATATTATTTTCCTTAATCTGAATAAGACTACAATATAATTAAGGTGTTTACATGAGTTGCTTTTTGAATGTTCCTTTTATGATCCTGTTTTACATACGTAGCACATAATTCGATTAACGTTACTGCGTCACCACGCTATCCACATTTCCTCCAGAGTTTTATGTAATTTCTGGTGTTTTTATTTTTAATTGTCAATTTAACTGCAGTTTGGCATTTTCACTTTCATTTAGGAAAATTTCATACATACCCAAAACAAAACTAGACAAAAACGAGATATTGGATGTGAGAATGAACTGCTGGAAGAGCTGTAAGAAAAAAAACCGCGAGCTGTAAGAAAAAAAAACCTCAGCATTTCGCGATGCAGGAGTGTGTGGTCCTTTACTGACTCTGTAATTGCAGAAAATAGTATCAAACAGTCGTGTGTGTATAGACTATCCTGTCACAAAATGCGGTGAAAACCCTACAAGACGTTAATAGTTTGACTTGTTTACATGCCTATAGCGCACTTCAATAATGCAATTAAAATCGGCATACTCCACATGTCTTAATTCGATTTCTGTTTAAATCAAATATGACCTTAATCGGATTAAATTAATTTTAAAAAATCACTGTCTACACGTTAGACTTGTAATCAGAGTATTGTCTTAATCACATTAAAACTGGATTACTGGTGTCCATGTAAACGTACTCACTGTTATTCTTTTATAATAATTTTTTTAGGGGGGTTTCACCTTTAACTGGGATAGGACAGTAGAGTTTACAGACAGGAAAGTATTGTAAGCAGAGAGAGGGGAAGGGTTGGCAAAGGACCTTGAGCCAGGAATCGAACTCGGGTCGCTGTGAACACCACTGCGCTATATGTCGGCACACTTAACCAGTAGGCTACTGGCACAGACCTCACTGTTATTCTTAAAGCTACAAATTAATCCTTGCAAGTTAATGCACTAAAAAAAACTGTTTGTTTTAATAATCTTCAACGAAAGTCATTTGCTTGCACTTTTAAAGTGGCAGTTCTTCTGTTAACGTAAAGCTGAAAGCTTTCATAGCAACTTCATAATAAAACCCTCACTTATCGTTAGTTTGCTATGAGGGAATGATGCGCAAAATGAAAAAAGCCCTTCTCCCTACACAATATTCTGTTTCAGTTGGAAGTACATCGATATACTGAAAAAAAAGTCTCAGCAACTTCCAGTTCACTTTAAACCCTTGTTCTTTCCAATTTCTAATGCTCAGTTTGCACTTCAACAGAAGATGTCTGGACCACATCTACATGCCTAAATGATGTTGAGTTGCTGTGGTGTGATTTTCTACCAATTGTACCATATGAATTCTTACAAGTTGTCAAAATGAGTATGCTGGCTATACTGGACAGGCAGCTAGAACTAACAAATGAAATATTAAAAAACAAATGCATGATATTTTTTTAAGAAAAGCAAGAGTTTCTGTTCAGATTTTCCAAAAAAACAGCACATATCAGATGATCACAGAAAAATTTTGAGCCAACTAATAGTTCTCGGCAAAAAAAGAACTCATTAAATGTACATGTTACAGTCTGCACCATCGCAAAGACATCTGTCAGAATGTTGTTTTGAGTGTGCGTGGCTCAGTCTGATCTAAAAATGCAGTCTTTCGTTTTCTGGCGTCTATGATCTGCTCTACTGAAGAATCCACCAGTGACTTTCTCTCTAGGCCAATTCCCATCACAACAACACAGCTCTCAATACATCTGCCCTGATGCTCTGCTTGCACATTTACTTTAAACACACATACATACACTTACGGACAGTTATAAAGGACTAAACAAGCTCATCAGGGTGTCTGAGCTTATGGTTTATCAATATAACTTTCACAAGACTGCTGCTGTACTGAATGTCAGCACAGTGGGGATTCAACCTCAATTAATCTCTGATATTCAGACCACCAGCGCAACAGTGAGTGTGACATGCTTTTTGATAGAAAAAAAGCAAACATTATGCGTTATACATTCAACAAACAAATAAACATCATTTTGCATTTTATTTATAGCACTGCAAACTTGACATTGCAGTCTGATCATCTTTAAAACCAATATGCAAATAAATTAAAAAGTGTCCTAACTTGAGCTTGCTGTTAGCAGAATGTCACGATGCCAATTTTCAGCCCTGTGAAAGGGCACTTCATAGTTTGAATTTGAATGTGAAAGCAAACCATTCAAAAGGGTTGTGTCAAGTGTACCATGTTATTAAAGTAATTATTTTATTATGAATTTAATCTGTTCGCAAATCAGATTAAAATGTCTGGATGAACTGATCTGAGATCGCTGCTTGTAAAAGACAGATCTATCAATCCTCGAAATCATGATCAGCAATGCAACGATTGGCTGACGGCACAGCAGTGTAATGACATAATCTGATTAATATTCAATTATCCATGTGAGCAAAATGACATAAAATTCATAGTAAACAGTTTGTTAAATATGTTACACAATAACTTTCCACCTTTGTTGTGGGCTGCAGGCTTTACACTTTCATGTGTCAAGAGTATTTAGCAAGTTATTTAGTCTTACAGTTAGAGTGGATTTTTCTTATTATAAGAGCCATAATAGTATAGTAGCCGGTTTCTTAATCGGTGTAAAGAATAACTGGATGTTTACAAAAGTATTTTGATATTCGTAAAGGTGTCTGCAACTTTTGTGAAGCTTCATATCACTGTCATATTAACTGTCATATTAACATGTTCATGACTGCATAAATGTATTATTCCTTAAAAAAAAAGTTGCATATTGTGCATGTCTATTATCATACATAAATTGTACTAAAGCAATCTAAAAAGTTCATATCAGGAAATTTTCTCTTTAAACCACCAGGTGGCAGTCTTTGTTCTTTTATTTCGGAGTGCAGATTGAATAAGTTTTATTAAAATCTATATTTTTAACTACAGTATTTCTGTATATATATATATATATATATATATATATATATATATATATATATATAATATTATATTGTACAGTATAATACAGTACAATTTTCCCAAGTGTATATAACTACCACTGTAAGAACATATCAGAATTCGGTACATACTTTCAGTATTATCTTTGTTTGAACTGACCTGATCTAATACTGTTTAAATGAAATAAGCCTGCTCCCCAGCAGATTTGAGCTACCAGAACTGTTGCTATGGCAACAACTCTCAGATGAGTTTCGAAGAACGAAATGATCCTGGATCGTGTCAAATCGTCAATAACCAAATCCAGCTAACTGAGTAATCCACGTACGAAGAATGGACCCCTGGTTTATAAGCCCTGATTGTAAGTAGATGTCAATCAAGTTTAGAAAAACAGTTTTTATTAAGACTAGGCTATAGACTAAAAAATGATTCTGCATCTCTGCTGTTTCTGGGCTATGCCACTAGTTTGAATGAATATGTTGTGTATTAATTATTCGATAAATAAGTCACTTTTTGCAATCTTATGACACACCTACTGAAAATCTCAACTAATAATATGGGTCACACTTTATTTTGATGGTCCATTTGGTAAATTTCAAGAGTTCGCCCTTAGCTGATGGTTGATTATAAAGCGCGTTTGGCATGCTGTCCCGGGAGAGAGCCCTGAGAACGGGGCTCCCTCCCGTTGCAGGGCGAGAGGAAAGTCTGAGCTCAGGTAGGTCTTGAGAACGCCCCTGCTTGATAATGGTAAATGTAGATTATGAATAGCTATGGAGAGTGTATATTGAATTCAGCTTGTCTATGATGTCAATTTAGTTTTGTCAATTTACTTATGTTACATGTTTTTGGTCTGTGGGAGGAAACCGGAGAGCCCGGGGAAAACCCACAGGCACGGGGAGAACATGCAAACTCCACACAGAAATGCCGACATGGCTAGGTAAGATCTGAGCCAGTGAGATTTTTGCTGTGAGGCAATGATGCTAACCATTGGGCCTCCATGCTGCCCTGACAAGGAAAGGGAAGGAGTAGGGGTGGAGGGGGGATTCCTCAAGACGAAGATGGCTAAGGTAAGATACTCTGGTTATTTATAGTGATTTAGGAATTGTCTGATTGGTGAATCTTGCGTTAGCTAATGAGGACCAGCTGCTATCAATCATAAGCACGAGCTCCTCTCGAAATTAGTTTATTTATAAACTTCACTTAAGTTACATTGCATCTTCATGCCAACTAATTCTCATTAGATTATAAGTAGACTGCTAGGTTGGGGTTAGGGTTAGTGTAAGTTGACATGTACTTGCAAAGTTTCTTATAGTCAGTGAAATGTCTGTTGAAGGAGCAGTATCAACAGATATTAGGCAGACAGTCTACTAATACTCAAATGGACCATCAAAATAAAGTGTTACTATGATATGCAGCTATTTTTAACATTTTTAACAAGTTTCATTTTAAATTAAGCATAAATGAATAAATAAAGCACTATAAATATTCAGAAATTAACAATGCAAAGTGTAATTAGAAATGATCACTGATTGGATCAGTAGAGTGAGAGAATGCTGGTCATGAAATCTAACAACTTTATTGTGTGTTCTAACCAATAAACCATACCGTATAAGCATCTTCTGGTGTTGCCCCTAGAAAGCCGAAAAGTCAAAAACTATTGCTGCATCCCAGTTCACGTACTTATTATACTACATCCTAAAGGTATGTACATTTTGAGAAGGAAAAGTATATACTTTTGAGTGTGCAACAGAACAGTATGCAAGCTTTGAGACATAATACTTCCTCATTAACAGATCGTTATGTTGCATAATTCTGAGCCCCGTCAATCATTCACACATCATCCACATTTCTTGCATATTTAATTTCCTATCTTATTGGAGAAGCAGCAGCAGGATAATCTGTTATTCACGAGTCTTTCATGCAGAGAAAGCTCCTCAGGTCTTTGGATAATCATCTATTCAGACGTTAATGTCCAAACATATCTTGATGTAAGTTTGTTGTTGCAGATGAAATATAACATGGAAAATGCAATTTAAATAGTTCCAGTTGGCTAGATATTAAGTAACAGTCATATAAACATCTTTCCCAAAGCCTCTCTACTTGACGGTTGGTCTCGTGCGTCCACCATGTTTGTGGTTTATTTACAATATTAGCAGTGAGTGTATGGACGGTTTTACACTTCGAATTTTCACCGGAAATAGAAAACTATTTGAGATCCTTTGGTATACTCTTTTCAACATACTACGATTTGGCACATACTAATTCTATATTAAAACACCATTTAGGACGGATAGTTTGTGAATTGGGATTCAGCATATATTGTTAAAGTTCACATAAACTAGAAGCTGTGACCATTTTTTTCTTGCATTATGACCAGTGGTGGTAACACAGTACAAGTAACGTGAGATACATAATAATATTACTTTTCTAAGTGTTGAGTAAAGTAACACATTACTTTTTAAAAATAAGCAATAATATCTTAATTATTTAAAGTTAATCAAGCAATAAAGTTACTTTTTATAAAGTGCAACATGAGTTACTTTTTAGTTTAGTTAATTCACTTTTTAAAAAAATTAATTGCTGTATTAAAATGATCATAGTCACGTTGAATACCACATGCAGAGACAATGCGTGAACAGACAAAAAGGAAGATGGCAGAGCCTTACATTTCTATGACATAAAAAATTCATATTATTTTAAACACATAGAAGAAAAGAAAAAGATTATCTGAATGGAAAGTAATTTTGCTTTTTAATAACTACAAAAAAGCAAACGCATTGCTTTAAACTTTTATCAGTCTGAATATACTACATGTATAGCTATGGGATCAGAAAGTTCTCTGAAGACAATATTATCCTACATTACTTTTTTATGTGTTTTTTTTAAGTATATGAAGGTTATACAGTGTGTTGTTTATTGCAGAGCTCCTCTATAAAAAAAAGAAGAAAAAGTTCTAGAAGAAGAAGATTCAAGTTCTAAAAACTCTTATCCAGGTCAGAAAAAGTAATGTAAAAGTAACTAAAAAGTTACATAACAAATTACCTACCATTAAAAGTAACTAAGTAACGCAACTAGTTTTATTGAGTACCTCAATATTGTGATGCATTACTTTCTAAATGAACTTTCCTCAACACTGATTGTGATCCAGTTTCTAGAAAAACAAAATATTAAATGAGAAAACAGTGGATGTGGCTTGTTTATCTACTGCTAGCTGAATGGATGTAGTAAAATAGGCATTTCATTCAGAAAGATGGGGAAAAGGGTTTGGGGAAAGTTATTACAACCTAACAGACACCTCCTCGTCACCATTTCTGTTTGTTGTCAAAACTGACAGGTAGAACAGCATAGTTAAATATATTAGTCTCGCCAAATTCCTAAAATATACATAATCTGACAATTTAACTTGGAATAAAAAACAGAAAGTGTATTTTCAGATTTTAATTAAAGATTAGAAGGGCAAACCTTTTTTTCCTAATGTCATGCACAGATGATTTGTTCACCACAAAACTGGCAATGTGAGCTAACAAAATCATCCCGCGTCATTCAAATCGCGTGCATAAAAGCATTTAGGCTTCCCTGTAAGATATAATGATGACGGGAAAAGTTGTGGTGGGACCAGGGCTTTATTTGTGCAGGAACACTGCGGATACGGCATCTCTGAAATCTGATCCGGCACCTCATTTTACCGATACCCCTCCTCAACCGCTCTTCTACCCGTCCGCTGTTCACTTTCACTTTCTTCCGCAACTGCCCAACCCTCTTCACTTTTGTCCGCGACACCTCCGCCCCGCTCACTTCCATCTGCGAAAGTCCTCCGCCATCCACCGCCCCAACAACCCCAAAGCCCCGCTTAATGACTAGGGAGAAATGGGAGAAATGACTAGGAATAATAAACGGCTGAAAATGGTCAAACTACTCGCTCTACAAACAAGTGTTTGCATGACTATACAGACAAAATAGAATAATATAATAAGAAAACCTCAGTTTGCAACATCAAGCAGCAGAACAAGCTGTTTTTAACGTCTAAAAATGAATGGAAGTGAATGAGACCGGAAGTCTCGAGCCAAAACGATTCAAATGGCTGCACCCGCTCGTACGCGGAGAATAAGGTGAATAGGTTTTCAAAAATAATACATCTACAGTATAATAAAACATCAAGTTTTATGTGTGAATTGTTGAATCATTAATTGAAGATAAATATGATCTGTTGTACAAGATGTTAGATTTCTATATTTAGCATTATCAGCAACATATTGAATTCATATTGAATACGTTTCTTTTTTCAGCTGGTTCTTTCTTGATTGTTATGTTTATTAACATTACAGGTTCTAAGTTCAGTTTGTTAAAAGCAATGTTTTTTGCTGTAATATTTGTTATATAAATGGAAAGCAAATTGTCTCACTTTTTTGCTGATCCGAAAAATGGTCCGATCTGTGACAAAAAAAAAACGTAGTTTGATCCGAACTGCAGATTTGTGATCCGTTACACCACTAATCTCCACTCAGTTCATCTACATTTCTTTTCTAAACAAATTTTCTCAGTATAGAGTTTTATATTGTACATTTCCTTGTAAAAAAGCCATATCAATGTCAGCCCTAAGTAGTTTTGCAAAATAACACAAATCCTGCTGTAATGCCTGATTGGGGTAAGTGCTTCCGCTAAAGCAAAACAGCACACATTTATAAAAGATCAAATTTATGTAACTAATAGAATTGTTTTAAATATGCTGAGTGATCTTAGAAGACTGTTAAATCCTTAATCTCACTTAAGGCTTTTAGTGGTGGTAAAATATGAATGCTTTTAGTCCCTTTGCCCGGAGAGTAAAAACAGGTTTTACATTAGAGAAGAGGACCGGTTCATCCTCCTGAATACAAGAATGTCAAGAGAAAAATGAGAGAAAGACGGTTTAGTTTTAATAGGAGAAAATGGCAGGTAGACTGACGGGTAACAAGACGTGAGTGTCGAAATGGAAAGAAGATACACAATGGATGAAACTAGAACAAAGAAATTACAGATGCAAAAAGTTTGAACGCAATGTTAGTTAAGATGGAACAGGATGTTAAAACTGTCTTTAGTCTCCAATCAAGCAACGTCAAAACTTCAGCATTGATGGATTCCCCATCCACTCTGTATGCCCCAAAGAAATGCATAGCTTTTGATTCTCACAGCTTTCCCATTAATCCTTTCTTATTTCACCTGTCTCCAGCCTACCATTTTATTACTATTTCACTGCTCGTAAGAAGCAATAATGAAGAGACATAATTAAACACATGAAAAAGCCAGGCAATACGACCATTCAGAAGTTTGTAGAAATATACAGCAGGGAAAATAAGTATTTATTATTATTAGTATTTATTTATTAATAAAGAGAACTCAAACTAACTGAGTACTGAAAAACTCAATAAGTTAAGGCAACTTAAACCGTTTTGCTACAAACCATTTGAGTAAAAAAACTAATCTATATGAGTACTGTGAACTTACTCCATTTGAGTTAAAGTAATGAGGTACTTAACTCATTACCTTCAACACTGAGTTCAAAACTGTTTTCAAATGAGAATTAACTTTCAGTAAATTTCAAGTTAACTACACTCATTTTATTTGATAAAGTTGACTGTTGGGTTTTACAGTGTGGATTTCTTGGAGAAAATTAAACAGCACCTTTAGAAATGTTTTCTAAACTCATTGAACTGTGTATTCATTTTCAGCATTATTACTAATAACACATTTCTTTGAATCTTAAGCAACAAATTATAATTGTAGAGTTAGCATCTGAAAAATCAACATCTATAATAATTTATTTTAATTTTTCTGTGATCTACATGTAAAAGGTTTTTTTTCCACTATAGTACTGAATCATTGAAGAAAACAAAAATTTCAGCTTTTTATGTTTATAATTTATGAAAAGTGTCAGTTTCACAGAATCAGCTCATCTTAATACAAATTATATTAAAGTCCCCCCAAAAAATCCCTCTGTCTCTTTAAGAAAAATACAATCTTCCATTCCTTTCTATAATTTCTTGTTTATTCTTCTTGCTTTTTAGGCAGGACGTGATGTTGACAGGTCGCAGACATAAAGACCTGAACTATTTTTCTCAGTGTGAGATGATTATTACCAGATTAGTCAATATTTGTCCCTCCTTCCTCCTGCTTTTCATTCCACTGCAGTCAATATTTACCAGACATCCCACCGTCTTAATTTAGCCTCCTTACAGGAATCTCCCTCTAAAAATCCTCCTATTTCAATTCATAAATGGACACTGTAACACTAGCAAAAGTGAGACAGGGTTAAGCTCATACAAACCAGACAACTGTGAATCATTAGGCTCCTCATTCAAACCTTTTAAAATAGCCTGCAGTGCAGTTTGAGGCTTCATCGAACAAGAATGAAGTCTTTCCCGATGTGATTTAAAGCTGCAGGACCACATTACGAAGAAACAACGTGTTTCCTCCAAATGCCAAGTCTAAAATGCCAGTGTGTGCAGCCATAACAAAGACATAACAATGATGATCAATTAGGGCCAGTGGCGGCAGGCGGTCATGTTGTACTTCAGAGAGGTGTGAGAGAGCATGACACACGCACACACACACAGAGCCCAGCATGGAGAATCTCTGCCTCACTAGAGCACCAGACCCAATTAGGAGACAAACTGAGAAAAGCAGCAGGTCAGCTCGATGTTTAACAACACAACCACTGCTTGTTCGTCATCATTACTGCCCATGACTCCACCATCAGGCCTGTGAAAGTCTTTCATTTCCGTGCTTTCCTCTTTCATCTTTTCCTCTTCTTATGCATTGTGGGCCCTTTCACGCTCTCTCGACAGGGCATGCCGTAATTGGCGAGAAATTAAGCATGGCTCTTCTAAGGATGTTTTAATGTCACTGGTGTCATATTTCATCGTTAAGCGAGTGGCCATTTGACTAGTTGAGGGCGGATAGGGGACATCCTGTATTCCCCATCCATATTTTTTATCTATCGCATAAAAATGAGATGGATTCCTCTGGACAGCAACTGAAAAAGCCAATATTATGATGTCATGAAAAAATCATTTATGTGGAGGCAAATAAGAATATAATAAAGTGCATTTATGTAACATCAATGTTATCAATGGAAAAAAATACATTCTTTCGCAGGTTTAGCATTGTTCCAAAATTATACACTGAAAAACAACTACTCATTGGATTTACTAAATTTTGTTAAGGTAAGTGGTTGCAAATAATTTATATGGGTTAAATTTAAACATACAAATTAACGTTAATAATGTTCAATGTAATTTGTTTAAATTCAGCTCATATAAATTGTTTGCAACCTTAAAAAAATTGAGTATCCATTGTCATCCAACGAATAATTAGTTTCAGTGTTTGAATTTGAATAGCAAATATATATTAATCTCCGCCTCGCTGTGTCAGATAAACAGCACAGTGACAGACAGAAGGAAGCAGATCTCACGTAACGTTTGTGAAAACTACTACAGGAAGAACCTTCCCAATGATTATTTGATGTATTTGTTTTGGAGTTATATTTAAAAAAAGCGTATATTTAAGAGTTTTTTTCAGTGTTAAACTTTTAACCCAATATTCAATGTATTTCCCACTAGTGATGGGAACTCAAACCGGTTCTTTCAGACAAACAGTGATCAAACCAGTATGTTTTACTTGAAGTATGTTAAACTTGAAACATGTCTTGTTGCATTTTAAAATGCAAGGAGTTGAATGTATTGAAATTATTTCTGAAAAGATTAATAAACATTTAATAAATTAAAACATAAGTAATATAGGGAAAAAGGTGATATACTGTATTAACACTTTGAAGGGTAACACACACTCCAGTTGGATGTAAGAATAAACTCTTACTGTGTTAAAATGAACTCTGAGAGTAATGTACAAATTTCACACTTTAGAAAGTGTAATTTTAACTCCAAAATGGAGGGAGTCATATGTACACCCAAGGAGGGTTAAGTTAAACTCAAATTGAGCTAAGATTTTTTTGCTGTGCAGTTACTTTGCGCACCTCCTGTCTTGTTGACCTAATTATACGCGTTACAATGGAGACATGTTAATACGCGGCTGTTAATAATTTTGGTGGACGGGGAAACCGTACTCCTACATTACGTTGTGGTCAGCCTCAAAATGTAAGGGATTGGGATCCTATTTTAACATTAGGAAATCAAAAAAAAAGACTTATTGTGTTTCTATCACTCCAATACTGTGGACACACTATACCTACACACAGTGTCAAGAGCTTCCAAAAGATGATTTTCATCATAGGTGCCCTTTAACTGAAATGTATTTACAAATAAAAAAAAATCAAATAACTTAAAGATTAGTTCATCCAAATATGAAAATTATGATATTCAGTAATCCCCCTTGTGACCTCGGAGACCTTCATTCATCTTCAGATCACAAATTAAGATATTTTAGAGGAAATTTAAAAACTCTCTCATCCTCTATAGACAGCAATGCTCTCAAGACAATCAAAGATCAGAAATTAACCACAAACATTGATGTAACTTCAGAGGTTCAACTGTAATCATATGAAGCTCTAAGAACTCTTTTGTGTGACAGTATAAAAATGACTGTTTGCCAATGTCTTCCATATCAGATAAGGCTATATGGTGTTTGCATGTCGCGCTTCTGACTCTAAAGACAATTGCCAGTAGTAAATGTGCACTTTGACATGACGTGACAGAATATATATATATAT